>RJWT010000747.1:0-58615 GCA_004365215.1 Cuniculus paca | reverse complement strand
TAAATTCTCACAGAAGATACAGGGTGCTATGAGCAAGGCTACTAATTGCTCATTCATTTCTTGTGACAGAATGTTGGATGCGATATAAGGAGCCATGAGTGTGGCAGTACTTAGGAAAATGTGGCTGATAAACACAAATGAGTACCACATGGCAACAGGAAGCAGCAGATTTGATGGGTGTATTATTATAGAATGGAGCAAACAAACAAAACAAAGCAACAGACTGGGTGAACTTAGAAATGGTGTGGAATGAATCAAATCCCCCAAAATATTTTACTCACACAAAGTTATTTGTGTAACTAAAATTTTTACAACTAAAATAAGGACATGCAGTTCAGCAGGATCCATTACAGCTGCAGAATTGACATCAAACACATTGTTGGGGTGGTGATCAGATAAGTGAATGAATAAATAAGTGGGCAAAAACTAAGAACATAAATGATATGAATCACGAACAAATTAATGCCAATAATATTTCTTGAGGTATGTAAGTAACTCAACTCTTCATTTGTAGTACATTAACATTTAATCATTTGGGGAATAAAATGTCTGCTGTCCCCACATGTTCAAGAACTATGAAAGTATTCAAATTCGATTACAGTCATTGTAAAAATGAGAAATTGTGGATTGACTTTATTTCACTTGTCTCAGTAGAAGCCATGTTCTAGTTGTTTGGAAATTTCAGAGTTGGCAGTGCAGGTGAATTCACAGCGTGGTGCAGTAAACAGAAGAGTGGGACAGGTCCCTAAGAGGACATCATTTATTCAATTGGCTCTCTGTGAAGGAAAACACTGTAAAGATCAGTCCAGTTTTTGTGTAGATACCATTAATGAAATGAACACTATGCTGGAATGTTTCAAAAGGTGTCTTTACTTAGTGCAACATACATTTCTTTTATTAAAGGTTCAGGTTCAACTGGGTATGGTAGCCCACATTTGTAATCCCAGTACTCTGGGAGGCTGAGGCAGGAGGATTACGAATTCGAATCTAGTCTGAACAAGTAAGCAACTTGTGTGACTGTGTCTCAAAATCAAAACTAAAAAGAAAAACAGTTTTGGGTATGTAGCTCAATACAAAAGTCCTGCTTCAATTCCAAGTACCTCACGAAAAAAGAAAAAATAAATAAAACCAGGTCTAGATTCAAGAGGGAAAACCTTGGGATGCTATAAGAACAAGAAGAATTCTCTCCAGTGGAGGTGACATAAATCAGGGAAGCTTAGAATCTAAAGCAGAAATTCTTTTGGCAGTTTTCCTGAGCCGATTGCCAGGACCATAGTATAATTAAAAGGGACCAGGTAGCACTTCCTACCCATAGAATTGTGCCAAGCTCACACAAAGGTCTGAGGAAAAAGAAAGGGACTCTTTTTCTCATTGCTTTGATGACCTTGAGTTGTATTCAAAACTTTGGCAATATATAGTATGCATTGTTACCACATCACTGTTACCACTGAACATTTTCAGTTGATCTCAAAGGACATACCTATGGTGCGAGGGAACAGTGGCCTTCATCAGCCCTGGGAATTCAGAATATCATACAAAGGGTTCTTCTTTTTACTTCCTCTTCAAATTCTACAGCCTCCTTGATAAAGAAGATAAAAGAAACAGGCTCCAAAAATTATGGAATATGTAAAGTAGTGTGTATTGTCAGTGATAAATTGGGTACAGAACAAAGATTATGGAAAAATATCCTCCGCTTTACTGCTTTAGATGTAGGAGTAGGATTGAGAGCAGAGTAGAGTGGTGCTGGAGTTAAGGAAAAACAAATTCTGTTGACTTTCCCTGAAAAACTAGTTAACATAAGACTGATTATAGAAAAGTATTAAAAGGTATAGAAACCAGAGTGTTGGGCATGTTGCATCTAATTTTAAATTATACTCCGGTTGTGAAGTGCATGTATTAAATTTCTCTCCTAGCAAACATGTGACCCAAAGACTTTGTAAAATACATGACTGTATTGAAAATGATCAATTTTAAATTATCTTTGCAAGAGGTGAAAGTATCCTGTGTTCTTGGGTGTGACTTTTTAATTATCTTTGCAAGATTTAAAAGTACACTGTGTCCTTCAGTGTCAGACTTAATATCTTAGTCACTTTCCTAGTCTCTAAGACTTAACACCCAAAATCAGAATCTTAAAGGAGAGGTTCATTTGACTCATGTATTTTAGCGTTTTCAGTCCATGGCTGGCAGGCTCCAACATTGAAATGGCATGGTGGAAGCCTCATGATGAGGAAAGCTGCTCACATCATAGTGGTCAGGAGACAGAGAGAAGGCAGAAGCCACAGAGAGACATGATCATAACCATCCCGGGTCACAGCCCCAGTGACCCATCCCTTCCTGCCAGGCATCACCTCTTGATAGCACAACACCTGTGACCACCTTGCATGGACAAAACTACCAGTGTGTATAGCACACCTACTATCCCATAACCTTCCAAACACGTGAACCTTTGGGGAACATTTTAGACTATGCTGGAAAGCCAGAGGACCCAGTGGGGGCTAAAGTCAAAGGCCCAGAAGCTTATTACAGAATCTGTGTGAATCTGTCAGAAAGCCAAGGAGTCTCAATTTCATAAGGCTCAAGAGTCAGCACTGGAAATCCTAAAAAAACTGGACACCAACGTCCAAAGACAGCAGCATAGACCAGAGTGCTTCTGAAGAGAAGGAAAAGACTTCTTTCTTTCCTTTTTATTCCATTCACGCCACAAGCCTATTCATTGGTGCCCCTCATGTCTGGTGTGCGATTTGCCTCATCAATTTCCAGTCCTCATGTCAGTCATCCACAGACATACCAGAGCTTTCCTAATTTTCTAGGTTCTTCTTACCCAAGTAGACAGCAAATTAGAGATCACAATAGCAGAAAATTCCTCTTTAAAAAAAATCGAAACATCCTATTAGAGGTCTATGAAATGTGCCAAATAAGGAGAGATGCCTGATTAGGGAATCTGAGAGATCTAAAATTGTGACGTCTATAATTTCCTGTTTACTGGTACATGATAATAAAATAATCTTGGAATGATTTAATTATATTCTTATTTTATAGCTTGTTTTCAGGCAAAAATTTTTAATAAGCAATGAATCTTCTTTGATTACAATTAATCGAAGAAGTAAGCTATTAGGGTTGAGATTAAGGAGAAATAAAAGGCAATCTGAATTTTGCAGAAAATATTGAATTTCTGTGAGTATTTAATCCAAAATTCAAGTAATGGGGGAAAACTTTGATGCGCTTTGACCTGTGGTTGAGTTTCTGAGCAGAGACCGCAAGTGACAAAGTGCCTTTTCCCTTTGTGAGCTATTTTGCTTGGATTTATGTGTTTTAATGTAGTTTCTTTTCCAGGCCTAAATATAAATATGGAATTCATAGCACATTCTAAAAACTATTTTCGATTTTAGAAGAGGTCTGAGGAAGTTATAAATTAACTTTTCCCCTAAACGTTATTAATATCATACTTGGATTCCTTTATTCTCTTTGCTGTTTGTTTCCTTTCTTTCTGAGTGTTATTTGCCACATTGTCTCCTCTTCTAATTGCGAATTTATTTTTGAATAATATGTCATGCTTTACAATTTAGTAAAATACTTTTCACACGAGCTAGCTGAGATAGAATCTACATATCCATTATTAATAAGACCATTATTTAATCAAAAATACTTTAGACAGATTTAGTTTGTGAAGTTTAAATAAAAGTTTATTTTTTAAAAATTCTGTTTTATGCAAAAATGAGATGGAAACCTAATTTGTAGCAAGTGGTCATGTGTAGTTTGGACATTATATGACAGATATCCAGAAAACAAACTACATCGCTAATATTAAAGTTTTACAATATTGTGCTTAGTGACTTAGTGAATATTTTAACTTTTTAATAGGCCTGCAATACAACAAAAAATATCTATACATGAGGCACCTTGACAGGCTTCACTACACTTGTGACATGAAAAATGGTACCTTATATTCCTTTGAGATCATTCAAGCAGCTCACACTATATTTTCTGTCTCAGGAATATAATGGTAAATTCTTCTAAAAGTCAGACCTAAATATGTACACACATATGATTTTGTCTATATGTCTTTCCATTCCATCATCTGAGAACACCAACATAATTTAGGTTACATCTGTAACTAGTTCATTATTCTTTTTATTTTCTATTGCCATTGAATATATTTATCATATTTTTAGTGTCCAAGAATTTTTTTCATGGACTAAGATTATGATCACTTCTTAACCATCTGTGTAGTAATTCTAAAAAGATTATGTATTATGACTGCATATAGTAATACAGCAATACATGAAATAATAGAACTAATATATTAAAGTTTCAGTTTAAAATATACTTTAATTACCTTTAATTCTTCACATATTATCAGGGAAAAGAATTTTATTTATTTATTTTTTGAGACTGGATCTTGCTATGTAGGTCAGGCTGACTTTGAACTCATGGCGATCCTCCTGCCTCAGTCTCCCAAGTTCTGGAATTACAGCAATGATCCATCATGTTTGGCTGGACAAATCATTATCCTTTAAAAGCATGTAACTGTGTCAATTTCTATGTAAGAAAGGTTTTAAAAATAAAATATTGCCACTAACTGATACAATATTTCTTCATCAATCTCTGCCATGCTTATAAAATCTGTATCTTTGTTATGTTCTTTGCATCAGTAACAGTAAAAATTTTCATAATCTGAAAAATCTCTGCTTCCAAGAGAGAATTTTCTGTAGCAGAAATTCCTAGTACAAATCTAGCATCACTTCACCGTTATCAATCTCTTTACTTCATATATTAATTTATTTTTGGTAAAGCTTAAATGAGAAAACAAGGAATTGAATACCTTGCAACCAGTTTCAAGCCAGCTTCATGACCAGTATGACTTTGTCAAGTGAAATATGAGCAAAATCAATATAGAGCTTCATTAAAATTAATTTATAGAATAAGCTGTCTATATTTTTAATGGCATAACTTTCCCACTGGCATTTCAAGATGCAACATTACCTATCAGAAAAATTTCTATGTCTACTTTAATAGTTATGTTTTAATTAGAACCTTAGTCGTTACTATTATTCCATGTTTGCAACATAACTCATACAATACTGTAAATTTCAAGAAGCAGGCACAGTATGAACAGTTATACCAGCTATAATTTTCATTCTAATTGGTTTACCATGTTCAGGAATCTTATTCATGATAAATGGGATTAAAAATCCATCCTCAACTGTGGAAAACGTAAACCACCAATGATATTGAAACTTTGAGTAAACCGATTATGATGAATTTAAATCTTGGTTCTTATGTGATTCTCACAATATATGCAAAACCAGGAGAATTATAACTACTTGAAACCAAATGCTCTTACACTTGTAAATACCAATTAGCATATTAATTGCATCTATAGACATATTACACTCATGAACCATGCCTTAATCAAACAACCTGAACATCTATGCAACCATGATTATATTTTGGAATATGTTAACATCTGTGGATCAAACTATTGCTTTGAGCCTATTATAATTGAACGAGTCCCAATAACATACTTTAAAAACCTAGCAGTGCTTATTTTGTAATATCATTTTGATGCTATTGTGTCAACATTTCAGTTAAAAATGATGGTATAAATCTCCGCATAATGAAATGCCACTGTGAAAAAACAGCGATATGATTTATTACCATTATCTCAATAATCTTAGCCCTATATATCCTTTTAATATGAATTTGAGAGAAAATAATAAAAACCATATTTGTTTATAGTTTCAATTTCTTTTGTCTTGAGACTTTCTTCAAGGGAAATTGCTATTGCTTTATGAAAAGTTATATTACCACATTTTGAACAGTTTCTCTCACTAATATGTTGTAGGAATAAATACTTAAAACAACGGTCTAATGGGCCATAGATGTCTGCTGACCTCGCAAGTGTGATTAAAGAAATATATTACTAGATTTGTTAATAACAAAACCTGAGAAGTAAAATTTAGGGTCTACCTTGAAGATGGCTGAGGTTTCTATTCTGAAATGAGGAAAAAGAAGAATAGGAAGAGGACTGTAGACAAAACTCGACAGGTGGGCTTTGCCATAGAGGATCTGGGGACCCTGTGATGCCTAATGCTGTTTGAGTCACCCATTTTTATCTTCCAGCAAAAATTTAGTCACATTGTTGCCTCCCATTTTTGTGTGGGTTTTGCCTAACTCGTGCTATATGTTTATATGGACACATGGGAGTTCTGTAACTTTAATTTTTCTCAAATGTAAAGTAAGGATAGTGTTACACTATACCCCTTAAATGAGGATAAACTAAGAGAATAAAGTTGTTTGTTCAGTAGTATCACATAGAGAGTGCTTACAAAGAGATGTAGATGGACCAGTAAATTTAATTAGTACCTGAAATACACAACAAATTATCAAATCATGAAAATCACATAGCATACGTAAGATGAAAAAGAGATTTCAGATGCCTGAAGGGTAAGGACAGCATGATGAAAGAATATAATATAGATAAAAAACATTTAGTGACCAATTTTGCATGCCATGTGCACCCTAGTGAAACCTAGTCTACACTTTAGGATTAAAGGGAAAGAATTGGACATCTAAAGAGAAATTGCGATGAGCAATTTTGTTGTTTGGCTCCAGAATTCCTCCAAAAGTCTCATGTGTTCATAAGCCAGGCTTTTGGTGGAAGCTTAGATTATGGGAGCACTCATCAATGAATCAGTCAATTCACTCATGAGCTCTTAGCATTGGAGGCAGTGTGTCACCGGAGCGTGTGTCTCTCTGAAGGATTGTGTGCTCCCTCCTTTGTCCCCGCTGTGGTTTTCTGCATACTCGTTACCATGGGCTGTGCAGCTTTCTTCCACAATGCCCTTTTGTCATGCTGTTTCTGCCTTGGAACCAGTCAGTAATGGATTGACATGTCCGAAACCTGTGAGCCAAAATAAACCACTCCTTTAAATTTAAATGTCCCAGTGAAGGGAAAGTAACAAACACAGATATTGTGAAACTAGGAGTGAAGTTGTTGCTGGTACCTCAAGGCTATTAAAGAGTTAAGATTTTGAGAGAGGAGTCCTAGGGTTCCCAGCTCAGTTAGCATCACCTAGGGAAATGTTTTCCTGAGTTCAGCCATCCAGATACTTAGCAACCTCTGTGGCCATGGTCCAAAGACGCCAGGCTATCGCTCTAGCTGGTGACCAGCTTTGGAGTCATCTAGGTGATACTGGTTTTTCAGGCACGAAGAATGTAAGACTTAGTTCCACTGTTATTTGGGAGTGTTAAACGCTGTCTTTGATGGTTCTTTCTTCAACTTTCTTTATACTTGAATACTTTCCTATGTCAAAATGAAGAAAAATTCTGAAACTATCTTGGTATAGAAGTGCAGAAATGGAAATTTAATGACACGTTTCATAAATCAAATGAAAAGTCTATAAGTGATAGGGAAGCTAAATTCAGTATTCAAATACGAGTTTAGAGATATCCTTTCCCCCCTTTAATTTGCTGAAACCCCTGGGTCTCTTTAGTGTTCTTCTTTACTGCCTCCTATTACTTGTGTGTTTTCTACCTTCTGTAGAGACTTGGTAATCTGAAATAACTTCAGAACTAAGAGAAAACATATTTCTTTGGCCCATCCCAAGTCATATCGTGTACCTCTAAGTTAATGGAAAGCAAAAATAAGCAAATAAAAATAAATAAAAAGAGAAAAATTATTGCATTAAGTCATTGCTTTTTTGTACAGTGTTTTTTTGTTTGTTTGTATGTTTTTTGTTTTTTCATTTTCCTTTGTGGTCAGAGAATCACTTCTTTTATGTTAGACCTATGTACTTTAGGATAATACAAATGAAAATAGAATTTGGATTAAAGCGGGTACAGGTTAGGGTTAGATGATCTCTATAAGATGAAATTGTAACAGAAAATGCCCCTCCACTAGCCAGCATACTTCAGTTTCTTAGTTGCCCAGGTAATTAGTTTCTGTTCCAGTTCTGGCTGTTTCTTTCTCTTAGAAACAACTGGTCACTGTGATGCATAGCTGGTCATTATGATACACATTGTATGAATCAATCCCCAATTGATGAGCCATTCTGCCTCTGTGCTTCCTGCTTGCTTATCCCATATAAGCCTTAGATCACCAGAGATCAGGGCCTGATGTTCTGGGAATGATCCCAATCAGTGCCTGTTGATGCAAGTAAATCTGCCTCCAAATCCTAGGTATCATTTCGGTGTTTCTGTTTGCTGTTGCAAAATCCCATGGCACTGAAATTATCAAACATATGTGTTTTTAAAATTAAAAATATGATTCAATTATATTAACAAGGTGTTTAAATTAACAAAGTGCTTATCCAGGACTTTGTTCTGTTTCTTGATATTTTTGATATACTAATTAGGAAAGCTTAGGTAAATGGTTTTCCAATCCGAGATCATGTACTCCAAGTTAAATGTGCACTTCACAGTTATTCTGAGTCACTTTCCAGTCACACTCAGAAATGGATCGTGTATCACTAAGCATTCATTTTCAATGCAGTTTCAAAGACCCTAAATCAAACCTTTAGTCATGTGAATTTTTTATCTCATTTTTTCTTTTGTGTCCATGTAACAAAATTATGCTTTCCTAGTCACTCACGTTTAAGACCTAATCCTAGCATTATTCAACTCTTCCACCCAAACCTGGATTTCAGTACAACTCCTTTGAAAATCATAAAATATAAAAACATTTTCCTACTCTAGCCAACAAAATCTCCTCCCACTCTAACTTTTTAAAATAAACATCTATTAAAATATAACATATATAGAGAAAAGCATACAAGTCACGAATGTTTAGTTCAACAAATTTTCTCAAGTGAATGCATCTTCAAACTACAAGTTGGTAAGAAATAAAACATTAACACACTAAGATGATCTTTCTTGTGCCCTCTCAGTCACTGGCACTCTTCCCTACATGGTTCAATATCCTGACTTTTAAACAACTATATATATTTGCCATTTGCACATTATCGACCTGTATGTGTGTTTTCACTTAAACTTCTGGTTGTAAGATTTACATATGCTATTTCTTGACAAAAGTGCATTCATTCTCAATGTACATAATTGCACTGAGCTACTATGACCACTGATTTACCTAATACTGAGATTAGTTTTATCTTCATCATTCTTATGGGTGTATTTTCTCCAGTAGCCACTGAGTTGTTTTGAAGAATAGCTATACCTTTACAAAGGCAACACTAACTTACAGTGACTTGAATGTAATTTCTATAGGCTTCATTCTTTAAATATTTGCTATAGTCTTTAAGTGAATTAACCAGGGTTCTGGGCTGCCCAGAGTGTTAAATTGCACAAGCATTTGTGAAACTTAAATTATGAAGATGATAGACATACAACATATACAAGTAAACAAACACAAATCAAATATAAACAAGTATTTTTTTATTTTAAAGAGAGTAGAACAAAACAAAACAAAACAAAACAGAACAAAAAAAGCAAAAGAAAACAGAATAGAGTCAAACATAATATAGCATTTCAAAACAGAACACTACAAGCTATACAGGTTTTCAAGACATAACATCAGGAGATTAACAATGGTTACCCTAGTGTCTCTTGCTTTCTTCAAAATGGTTGTTCATACATTTACAGACAATAAACTCAAACAAAACAAAGTAGTATAAAACCAGATAAAAGAGAATAGCATTATAGGTCTTCAACTCGGATAACAAGAAACCAGCAATGGCTACCGTAGTGTCTCATTTTTCAAAAGAGGTGTTCCTATCTTCTCGCATATTGCTTTCAAATAGTAGGAAAGGGACTTAAACCAATCAAATCAAAGAATATAAGCACCACTGGATTTCAGAACCATTTCTCCATATTTATCAGGAATTTTGTATCTTATTGCGAGAAGTAGTAAGAATAGCAAAAACAGTCTTATCACTGAATTTGGAAGATACGTTTATTAATTATAAGATATAATTTATTCTAGGAAAATATTCAATAATTTTACCAGTTTAAAATTTTGCTGTAGTGAGCCAGGGACATAGCTCAGTGATTCAAGTGCTTGCCTGGCAAGCACAAAGCCCTGAGTTCAATTCCTGGTGCCAAAAAAAAAAAAAATAATAATAATAATAATAATACAATAAAATTTTGCTGTAACTCCCAAGTACATCAATTCATCCCCAAATAAGTCTCTACCACACATACTTCAGAAAACTTTGGTTTTTTCCCAGGTTAGCCCTTGTTATGTTGACACATTTAAGAATTAAAAACGTTTACTGTCTCTGATTAGGTGTGAGGGCAGACTCAGAAGACATGCTTCAAACCTATCAGTACTGGCTTCTGAGAATGAAGGTGACACAAAAGGTAACAAAACTTCTGAAATACTGTGATTGTCTTCCTCCTGATAAAAGGTGTTTCTGTCTTGTTTTTTATTCCGCTTGATTTCTTTTTGTAATGTTTATAATTTCTGACTGGTACCTCAAATCAAAAGAGTCAAAACTTCGAATTTAAAATACATAAATATAGTAAATATGAAGTTTAATGAAAGTATCATCTGATTAACTGGTTACCAGGTAGATTGGCTTATTGTAAAGTCTGAGCAAGTTTGACAAAGATGCAAGATAAAAAGATCTGCAGGCAAATCAAGGAGGTCATTCAAGCTGGGAGCCAGTGTGCAGAATATAAGATGCAAGCTGCCCCAGAAAAGTGGACAAAGCTCACTATCATTTCCTGCATTCTATTTCATTTAAAAACTTAACTGTGATCTTTCACTTATGTTCTTTGGTAAAAGCAAAAACAAAAAGAATAAAAGAATGCATATGGGGAGGCCATAATGATAATTTTAAATACTAATATAGGGAAAAGAATAGAAGAATGAAAAAGACATGCAATGAAACGACGGCAAGGGAAAGCAGTGAAGGGGGAAATGCTAAAAAGTTCATCAGTGTTTAAAAAAAATGAAGCACTTATTTTTACAGTCTTAATGGGAAGTGAACTCACTATTTCAGCAAATTTGTTCAAATCCTTTGAAGTCACTTAAGATAGGTTAGCCTAAGCCTAAATTATGGTAATCCCACTGCAATTCTGCATTATAAGACTGTTAGGACCTAAGTGCTTAGTTCCACATGGCCTCTTTTAACAGTAACCAAGGTTATGGCAATGTGACCGAGATAGGCTGGAATCTAGATTAAGTGATATCTGAAGAACTGTTAAAATGAGATGGCTATTTAGTTTTAAAATACTTAAAAGAAACGCTGAGTTCTCTCAAATTCAAAACATTTACTCTTCAATGGACCAAACCTTGCCATCATCATCATTATTATTTTGAAAGGCAGTGATGTTAATAAATATACTACTTAGGATGAGTAAAAGGAATACCCCATGTTCCCTGTGCAACTAATATAAGCAATCTTTAAAAAAAAAAAAACATGCTCATTAATATTTACAAATTTATCAAGATTTTTTGAAAATAACTTTTGAGTAAACTACTTGAAGGGAGATTATAAAAAGAATAGATACCTCTGCAAAGAATTGCTTAAAACTTTCTAAATAATAATACTAGTAATAATAACAAACATTCTGTTATTAAAACAGAAGTTTTTAATCCAAAAGACAAAGTCTGAAGAAATATAAATTCTGTCCTGCAGTAGATTTAAATTGAACCTAAACACAACAGCATTCCCATAATTAGTTCAGAAACACTACATCAGGATAAGACAACAAAAGCCCTGAGAAAGTATTGATTTAGACTCTACAGGTTAATTTACAGATAAGATGAGTAGAAAAAAAACTTTTAAAAATAAGAAAAACCAGAGAATGTCCTTTACACATCCTTTCTGAATTTAGAACTAAAGAATAATAAAATATACAAGTATATGCACATATACCTTGAAATAAATGAGATTCATTTTTTTAAATTATATGTGCCTAAATGTAAACATACAATAAATAGCTTATTCAAGTCAACCAACCTGCACATGGCATGCACAAAATATATGCAATTTTGTGAGTTCATGGTCAAATCAGCTTGTACTTTAGGAAAGTAAACAAAAGGTTTTGGTTTATAGACTTTCTTTTTTCCTATCTCAAGGGCAAGTTTCTCTAAAACATATATAAGAAATAATTTTAAGTCATTTAAGAATAAATTACTTTTCATCTACCTGCTTTTAGGCAATATTAGGATAAAATATTTATGGCAATCCATCCATTAATAGGATTGCTCATGGCTATTATTTATCAGATGTATCTTGGTTACTTTTCTCTTGTTGCTGAGACAAAATACCTGACACCCAAAACGAAGGAAGGAAAGGTTTATTTAGCTCACTGTTTGTGGAGGTAATCAGCTGGGTCCAAGGCAGAGTGGCATGGCACCAGGGCAACACTTCCAAGGCAGCAACCAGCAAAAGCAGACAGAACAAAAGGGGGCAGAGCAAGCCTCTTTTCCTCCCTTATATTGTATGCAGGCCATGCCCAGCACCCCAGAGCAGATATAGGGCTTGTAAAATCTCTGTTCCTTTCTCTTGCACAGGATGAGGATATTTACAAAGGATCCTGGCTCCCTGCTGAGTCTCTTAGTTAAACTTCTCAAGGTGACATAATGTATCAACCACAACAAGATGAAAACAGTATTTACTGGCCAAATCAAAGTCCATGCCCATTATTTTCTTTCTCTAATAACTCTACTTAAATTTGACCAGTGAAAAGGAGATACTAAATATCTCCATTCAATCATTCAGCCTACAGTAAGCACAAAACAATTATGTGCCAAAGTCTTTGAAAAAAATGCAAAGGAATTCAGCACTATCAGAAAACCATCATGTAACAAACACAATAAATTCACACCTGAGAGAACATATGATATGCTTTTAACTGAGTCTGGGAAGACAGCAGGTACACTGATAAGATAAAGAATGGAATTTAGAAAGAGAAAAAAATACACATGAGTGAAAATCAAACATTCAGGAAAGATGATGCAATTATTAAGGCTAAATCTCAAGGTATGAAAGTGAAAACAGCACTAGGGTCAGGTCTGAAAAATTGACTGGAATTTAAAAATAGAAGACTTAAAATATTCTGTAACTGTTGGACTATCATTGAAGGAGTAAAGAGAGACAAATGACACTGTCTGTTTGGCACTTATATTTCTTCTAGTGGGTGTGTGGCTTCATCCTCGAAGTAACCAGGAGTAGAAAATAATTCTTCAGTTAGTACGTCTCTTGTCAATCGGTATAGAAGTGATTAAGTGTATGCTGAAATAATCAAATAGGAATAGTAAAATTAGATGCATTTTGTGTACAGTTAGAAGGATAGCTGATAATATACAAAGGGTAATGTATGGGAGTGCTCCAAATACAATCCTTGGAGGAGCAGTCCAAACAGTTCAGCTCAGGGTGTGTACATTAAGGGTCACCACACCTCCATATATTTAGATGGGGGAAAAATCAGGGATAGTTGGTGGGAAAATCCCACCCAAGATACATTCCAAAAACAGCTTCTGCAAATGCAACAGGTAGTTCTAAGGCCGAATGCCTGCTCAGATACCCTGCATTCAGTTAAAATGGGTGAGTTTGTATATCCTTCATAAAATCTGGCATTGGGTATGAGCCATATAGTGAACACCGTGGTTTTCCTATGGCAGCTGTCTGAAATCACAGCAAACTCTGGAAGGGATAACACAGAAAACTGTTGAGAGTGTCCCTTGCAGCCAGGAAGCAAATCTGCCTTTGAAAGCAATTTGGGAGGTGGGACTCCCTGAACCCGCTTCAGTGAGTAGAAGAAAGCATCATTGGGAAGAAACTGGATGCACCTTGGGGCCAGAATGTTAAGGGAAATGAATCAGACACACAAGTTTAAATATCTCCTGGATTTTTTTATATAAGAAACCCAAAATACACATCATTTAAAAAGCAAACTAAAAGATTGACAATAGGAAGCAAGGAGATAGGTCTTTTGTAGAAGTGGCAGTAGCCAAAAGATGGAGAGAAAGGAAGACAAGGGAGGAAAGGAAATGAAAAAGAATTAAGATGTGGTTGGTACATACACCAAACATGCACTGACAAAAAAAATTCAGAAGAGTTCAAAATGAATTTCAGCAATTACGGTTTTAGAGAAAGATTCTAGTAAGATTCAATAAAAGCGGTTCACAAGACAGGTAGCAGTGTTTTGGTAAGAGAGTATATCTAGCTTATAGAACTCAGTGTCTGATTAATCAATTTTGACTGTACTTCTCTAAATTCTAAAAGTTAAATTTTCTATGGTTGTTAGGGCACAGTTCTTATAATGACATTGCCATGGGCCATGTCTCTGAAAATACAAGCTGGTTTAATTTGTAGAATATATATCTCTGTTGTCAGCCTTGTACAAATGTGTGCTTAGTAATATATGGGTCAAGAAGGCTGAGAATGAGTAAAAATGAATTACGCCTTGTTCACTGGAAAGACAAGGTTAAATGCATACCCCATCTGGGAAGAAGTCAATAATATCTTCCTCACTTAAAAATAATATATTACTTAGCATAAACAATGACAGATATAAGAAGTCTTTCAACTATGTGGTAGCACAATAAATATAAAAGATTAAAATAAAATTAGTAAGAAATCTTTTATTATATTAATCTTTCTAAATTTAGTTATTATCCACATGGAAATTTTAACACTAGATATTTCCCAAAACATCTTCAGTAGCTCTATGCAAAAAGTGACTAACTTTTAGTGCTTTTTCATAGCATTTCATGAGATTTGGCCTGATAACTTATAATAACTTCATTTTCCTCACAGGAAAAAAAATGAGTCTACTGCACAGTAAGAATTTGCAGTAAATCTCGCAAAAACTCAGTAGCTTGGCATTTATTGCCCATCGCTTCCTTTTGATTTAGCAGGTCTGCCCTTCAATATTTCTTTCTTCCAAATACTTGGCCAACTCTGTTTTTAAAACAATTTATACTGGTGGCACATTTTACAGCCTTAGGTAGTTTGCGGCATATGTTATTGTGTCAGAATTGTCCCGCTCTAGTATATTTAGAGAAACTTCTAGACATCTTTGGTCAAACTCAATTATTTTAAGGGTCTATATCTCCAAGAAAAAAGGGAATTGTACCATCTAGTGTTATTCCATATGGGGAGTTTTTCTTTAACTATTGCTATATATTTCACTGTTGGTTTGCAAGGAAACAGTATCTAGAGATGCACGTGTTGGAACTTTTATTCTTTAGTTTTGGTTTTCTTGACTAGCATGAGTGCTAAACTTGGATTCAATGTGTTATAAAAGTTAAATGCTCATTTGCTACATACACTTGCATTATAAATTTTATAGCAGGATTTCTTGTCTGGAGTCCACTATGCATTGAATAAACTTAGACTTCATCTTTGAAAGCTGCTGTGTTCTGTTGGAGGGTACATCTTTCCTCACATGTCTGAACATATGCTGAAGTTTTGAAGTGTTTACTATCAGCAGATGATTTATAGCTATTCAAGACTCATTAAATTACATGACAATTGTTCCTGTGGTAGAACTTTATTTTCTTAAAATAAATATTCTAATATTTCAGGATTTCAAAGAGGCCTTTATTAAAAAATGGTAGTGGTTTAACATTTTATCCTGAGATATTACTCTGAAGAGTTGGGAGCCATTTATAAATGTATATCTGAATTTTTTTCTCTTTCATATTTAAAATGATATTTACTATGCAAATATATTGTAAACATAAAACTTGGAGCAGAATGAGCATGCTTTAAAAGTATTCATTAACTCCTTCTCTTCGCAAGCTCTATCAAGCATTTTCAGTAATGGGAAATTGGAAATCACAGGAAGCATGATTCATTTGTTTCTTTTTATAAAATTATGATAAATAGCTAACTATTAAGTTGTACTCCTGTGTTCCCAAAGAGTTTCAAAATGACATTTGACATTCTTTTAGACGACAAAAAAAGAGGATATTTCTTTTTTCCTTGTCTACATAATACATTTTTTTTCATGGCCCTATTTTCTGACTGAACAATTGGGTCAAATCTTTCATAGTTTCATACTTGTAATATATCTAGTACAGAATTTCATCATCTGAATTTCTGTTGCATCAGAAATGGTCATTTATGTCTTTTAACTATGCTTATTGTCTCTCAGATACTTGATATAATACTTGGTTAAAATCATGATACCTTTAATAATCACTATTTAACACTCAGAGTATTCCAAAACATGTAGTAAGATATAGAGGCACAAAAAGAAGTTGTAACTCTTATATTTTCAAAATTGTATGAATGTAATTGAAGATTACAAAAAAAAGCAGATAAATATTCTTGGTCAAGACTTCTTAAGCACTTGTCATGAGCTAGTCATTGTGTTGAATTCTAGAGTAAAGCTCAGAATAAGATTTAAAAACAAACAACTATTCTGCCTTCACTAAACTTCAAGGGATAGATAACTAAAAAAAAAAAAAAGAAAACATACAACAAAAAGATAATTTTAGATACTGGATATTTTAAGAAAATTATGTCAATTTAAGTCAAGGGAAGAATTTGTGATGTGTTAAGACAGAAATCAAGGCATGGACACCAAGGAAATCCAATCGTGCCACCATGTAGGGTCATCAACCTGGCAGGGTGATTAGGCATTAGAAATTTCCTAATGCAAATGAGCGTGATCCATGTATTTAGTGAATACACAGAGAAGACCAAAAGGTGTAATAGAGGAAATAATACTTCAAAAATATCTTGGAAGCATTACTTTGAAGAGAAGAGAGAGGTTAACTAAGTTTTAGAACTGCAGCAAACTCATGTGGGTACCTGTTATAGTTACTTTTCTCTTGTTGCTGAAATAAAATACCCAATGCCCAAATTTAAGGGAGGGAAGGTTTGTTTAACTTATGGTTTATCGAAGATTCAGTCCATGACCACCTGGGTCTAAGGCAGGGTGACTCAAGGAAAGAGCCACTGTTCATGGCAGTGGAAAACAGCAAAAGCAACAACAGACAGACAAGATTCTTTCTGGTTCTTATATTGTATGCAGGACACCCACCCTAGGCCAAGTGTAGCGTTTACACCCTTAATCCTAGCCGGAACTATGCCAAACCAATCAGTAGACTGATTTAGTAATTACGTTCCCTTAATCTCAGCATCACACTCTCCAGATTCAGTTGCCTCTGAAAAAGCCCTATGACCACATGTGACTTTTGGGAACATCCTGACACAAACTATAACAGTACCTGACATATTCTGGAGTCCAAAAGTAGACAACAACAACTGATTATTAGTATGTGGATAGGAAAAGAAAGCAAATTAAAGTCAAACAGTGAAAAACTACAAATCGCATAAGTAAAGCCATCACTACATTGAAGAAGGAACAGCTATGAACAGAAATGTGCTTTTGAAATGTCTATCTGGAAACTAGAGGAGTAGATGATTGGATATGTGAATGGTAGGATAGAAAAGAAATAGACCAGAGGCCATAGAATCAGTCTGTGGGAGATGTACCCTTATCTGGATCACCAACTATAGAAATGAAAGGGAGATGATAGATTATAGCAATAATTAAACATAGCTAAGAATGAGAGTTTAGTTTGATTTTCTAGAAGACAACAGGGAAAAGTTTGTTAAATTAGAATAATTTGAAATGAATAAACAAACAAACCAAAATCCAAGCATATTTAAACATGAAGGATGATGCAGGTTGAAATTACTGTATCACATAATCTATAATCTAAGGGGAAAAAAAGAAGATGCTGCAAAGTATAATGATGCTGTCTGAAAATAAATGTACACCTTAAATTTGCACTAGCATCACAACATACATGAGTCTTAGCAACATACTATTAAAGAAATGGAAAAATATTAAGTAAAGTGCTATGTACTTCTAACAAAGTTGAAAATGAACTGGGGAAGTAATAATACAATTGCAACCTATATATGCCTTAGGAGAGCATTTTTGGTTAAACAAAGGATAAGGTGAATAGTGGATTCCTGATGAGTTTCTCTCTGGGTCTGAGTATCAAATGGCTAGATATAAAGGTGGGTTGTTTTCAGATCATACCTCTTTTTTTTAGTATATATTTTCAGTATACAGTATAATGATTTCATTACATATATCTGCATATATATTTACATATATGTGCAGTATAAAGTATGATAATGAATTACATTTGTGGTTGGGCATTGGCATATGTACCTAACATATTTTTACTCCTTTTACTTTTGTTTTGAATCATGATTTTTCATTATTAAATACATTGATCAACTAAATATGTAAAAGGAAAATAATCTAAGGATTATCATTAAAAAGAAATCCCAAAGAGGAATAATTATAATTAGGTTTTTATTTTTTAAATTTATTTTATTTTAGTTTTTTAGACAAGGTTTCCATATTGTGGTTCAGGATGGCTTTGAACTCACCAGTAGTCCAGCTGGCTTTGAACTCTCAGTAAGTCCTGTAGCTGTACGTCCAGCATCTGAAGGAATCTGTGGCAAATTATGAGCTCCAAAGGGCTTGTGTGGTTCCACCCCTGTGGCACTTCGAGTAGTCACCAATCCCATGGCATCTCTCTTGTGCTGGCTGTGCTTCCCTATTGCAGGTTTCCTCCGATGATCAACGTTCTTGGCTTTTCCAAACTTCTATAGTCTCCCTTGTACCTTTGGCTTCACACTCACAGCTTCATACATTGCCCTCTCAGGGGTGCACTGCCTGGCCTCCTGAGCCCTCTGAAATCGAGGTGGAAGGCTCTTTAACCTCAGAACGCGTGCATTTTCAATGTGCCTAAAACCAGCACCACATGGATGCTGCCAAGGTCTGCTGCCAGCTAGAGCAGTAGCCAGGCTTTCCTCTTTCTTGGCCATAGGGGTCGAGTGCCTGGATTGCTGGGCACTCAGAACCTGACTGCAAGGAACAGATTCTCTATGTTGCCATTTTGGAACCTCGCATGGCCTCCGCTGCCATTCTGGAACCTCTTGTGGCCTCTGTCGCCATTCTGGAATGTTGCACTCTGCAGCTTTCTCCCCCGGGGAAAGTCTTTTACTTCTGTATCTTTGAGGCTGTAAAGGGTGGAGACCTGCTTGCCTCTTCCTGTGATGCCTGTAGGCCATCTTTTGTATTCTGTTCCTTTTCAGCAATCAAGGTTTCAGCTCTATCTTTACAGTCCACAGCTTTCCAACCAAACCCACATTTTAACTCACCATGCTGGGCTCTTTGCTCTTGATTTCCAACATAAATCTGGCTAAAAGCCCCCAACAATAGCCATGCCACTGCCTCAACATTTGACTGCCTTGAAATTTCCTTTGCAGATTAATCAGGCCACCACCCTTAATCTCAGTCTCAGGTAAAGTCTCTGGACGCAAGCAGAATGCAGACAAACTTTTTGCCAAGCCATAGCACACATCGTGTGGAGTCCAACAACCAGTGCAGTCCTTCCTCCCAGCAGAAACCTCCCAAGCCTGGTCTTTACTGGCAGGCTTTCTATCAGCCTTCTGGTCTTCTGAGCTCTGACCAGAATCTCCCCTACAGAACAGCCTAAGCTGTTCCAGGGCTTCTCTTTCAGGTGAAGTTTCTGAACCTTTCCAAACTCTTCCCACAAGCCATTCCCAAAGGCTCTTGAACCACATGGTCAGGTACAGTCACAGCAATGACCCCACTTCTGGTACCAAATTCTGTCTTGGTTACTTTTTTCTCTTTGCTAGGACAAAATACCTGATGCCCAAAGTGAAGGAAGGAGAGGTTTATTTAGCTTACAGTTTCTGGAGATTTCAGTCCATAATCAGTTGGCTCCAAGACAGGTTCGCATGGCACAGGGGTGTTGTTGTTCATGGTGGCTGCAAGCAGCAAGACCAAAGTTCGCCAAGGAGGGAGAACCCAGCCCCATTCCAACTTTACATTGTATGTCAGCTCCACCCCTGGGTGGGTGCAGTACTCACACCGCCAATCCCAGCACTAGACAAGGAGTCAATCACAAACGCTAGATTCAGCCACTTCTGTGACTACATGAGGCTTGGGGGGGGGCATCTATATACAAACTGTAACAGTAACCCAACTGCCTCAGCCTCCCAAGTGCTGGGATTACAGGCATGTGTGCAGCACCACACCCAACAGGTTTTTATTTCGTATTTCAATGAATTGCTATTGAGTCTTTTCTTAGTTACTTTTCTCTCATTGTTGAGACAAAATACCTGACACACAAAGTTAAAGCAAGAAGTGTTTACTTAGCTCACAATTTGTAGACATTTCAGTCCATAATGGACTGGCTCCAAAGCAGGTTGGCACATGGCAGAGGGGCAGTGGTTCATGTGGTGGAAGACAGCAAGAGCTATGAGAGGAGACAGTTCAAGAGACAAGACTCTTTCTGTCTCTTACATTTTATGGAGTACCACCCTAGTGCAGGTGTGGCACTTGCAAGCATCATCACAACACTGAACCATGAATCGATCACAAACTGTAGATTCAGATGCCTCTGAAAAAATTCTGCCTCCCCATGTCTACAAGATGCTTTGGGGGGACATCCAGATACAAGCCACAACATGTTTAATATCCTTTTAAATATGGTCCCTGTCATTCTCTTTTTTTCAATTCCTTCCCTTATGAATTGTTCATTATTTTATTGTTTTCAATAACAACAAATCCTATGTTTTTTTGAGAGGAGAATTTTCTAAAAGCATTCACTTACAGTTTTTCTCTCTGTCTCTGTGTGTGTGTGTCTCTCTCTATCTCTCTCTCTCTCTGTCTCTTTGTTTCTATCTCTTTCTCTTTCTCTGTCTGTCTGTCTGTCTGTCTGTCTCTCTCTCTCTCGCTCTCTCTCTGTCTCCCTCCTTCCCAACATCTTTCCTTCCAATCCTGCCTTCATTCTACCCTCTCCTTCTTTCTTTCCCTTCCTCCTGGCTCTAGCAAACTGTGTGACACGATAGGTGATGAACACTGTGTTTTAATTAAAAAATCATTGAATAGACATTCTTGGATTTCTACTAAGGTCTTCGCTCTGTTATATGCCATCAGAATGGGGCAGTTTTAAAAATACTTCAAATTAATAAGATATGTTTCTTTGTTATATGAAACATATTGACATCTTTAATGCAATTGCATTTGTCTCTGAATTTATGGATATATATTACAGAAACTCTCGTTTCATTAAAAAGAAAATCCTTTATCTTGGAAAGTTTTAAAAATGCTAAAAAAAAAACTGTATTTCTCTAACCAGTCACAAGATATCAGTGGTGTTTGAACTCATTTGCATTTAAAATATAAAGAAAGAAGATTGCATTTGGGTTGTCGAAAACTGTATCACTGCTCTTAATTTGTAACATAAAAGCATTTACAAATGTTCAAATAGATAGAAATCTATAGAGAAAAATAAGTTAGGGCATTTACTGAAATTAGAATATTTACCAAACACAAATTACATTTCCTTATTTGTTCACCGAGCTTAAATGTTAATGAAATTCTCCCTTTCAAGTTATATCCACAAGGCAAATATTAGATAAGACCTTGTTTATCAAGAATAAGAAAATTATTGAATTGCTGACTTTACACTTAATAATCTGCAACAATGATATAGGTCAATGAGGGAAAAATGGTATTTAAGATGTTACTGTTGCTTAGATAAAATGATAGTTTATTTAAAGAAATAATCAACCTTGTGCACATTTGAAAAAAAATGATTTCTTTTCATCCCAAATGTCAACTGAACTGTACGTGCTGACATTTTGAATAAAGGAAAGTAAGATGAAAATAGGTAAAGAAAAAGTTACTTATCAAATTGTACCTTTCCATTGCTTAGACCAAGATCTTGGGATCCTGACTTTTACTATATTTTTAGGCATTGCAGTTTAGCTTTTTTAAAATTGTTTGTACAGTTCTCAGTACAATAAGCATATTTTTGTAAAAGATTTTTATTATACAATCTTAGTAAAATTGAAATATAGAAATCTACTACCACTCGCAACTGCTGTGATCCAAAACCACTCACTACAAATTTCTAATAGCAATAAGTAATTACAGTGTTCTAGTCTAAATGAATTTATGACAGAGGGAATCTTAAATAGTGATGAGGGATATTTTGTAACTTGATGTTTGTTCCTTTTGAATTGTATGATTGAGTATGCAGGAGGCTGACTAAAATTTAAATTATCAAACAAAGATAAAGTGTAGATGATAATAGAAAGTCATAAGAATTGGAAATATAGTAGTGTACTGTATGTTTAATTCTTAGGATTAACATGAGTTTTAATCACATAAATACATGTCTTTGATATATCACGATTAGAATAAATTTTGATTTTAGACACGGTTTATTATTTTGAGAATATATCTATATTATTTGCAGTTTTATCTCCTTAAAACATCCACATAAAACGTTCGTATTAATGTTGGATTTCTAACATAAGACCTTGTTCTACAAATGATAGTTTTAATGACTGATAAGAACAAAGAGAAACATGTGGAATGACAGAAGATTGTAAGGTACTAAAATGCTAGAATAAAATATGTACTCTCATTCCCTTAGAATTGTCACAATCCCTCAGATCAATTCAGATGTAAGACATTATTATAACCTGTTTTATTGGCAACTTCATTGTTATTATTATTATTAGTCTTTTTGGGACAGGGACTCACTATGCAGTTCAGTCTGGCCTTGAGCTCACTTTGTAGCCCAGACTGGTTTTGAACCTGCAACGATCCTCCTGCCTCAGCCTCCTGAGTGCTGGGATTACAGGCATGAGCCACCATGCCCATCTCTTCATTGTTATTATTAATGGACATGTAACTTGGCTAAATAGGAGTTCAGAAAAATCTTTAATCAAACATTATCTACATACTACTCAAAGTGCAACCAAGAAAGCAAGTTTTTATTTATGTACTTCTTTATTTCTCAGTTGCTGAGGATTAAAGTTGGGGTCTAGCTCATGGCAAGCATGTGTATGTTCTAACCCTGAACTGTATTAGCACATTCTATTAAAAATTAAGCACAGAACCTATGGTATTAGCAGTATCTGTGATTTTCGTCACCTATCAAAACATTTATATGATACTAAAATTCTTCAGCTATTTCAAAATACCATGTACATACATTGCTACTTTGAAGATACAATAGCTGAAAATCTATTTTCATCTTGGTGTTTAATATGTAATTAAATAGCACACATACATAAAATATCATATTTTAAAAATATACTTGTGTTCAATATTTTCTTTCCTTTGTAATGCTAGGTCTGTTATTTTATAAATAGTCAATTATTTGCCCAAGATTTCCAGGTCTTATCCAGGTAGGCAAAGATATATGTGACTTATTTGCATGTGTACCTGGGAAAATACACGTGTGCCCTCACATGTCTACACACAGGGAAGTTTAGAATTTATGATCTGATGCATTTTAATGAGGTTTGGCATCTCAGCATTTAAAATTATAGATAATGTTTTATCACATCTTCAATTAAAACAATTTGTAGGTCCATCTCAAGTGCATAATCTGACACTGTAAAATTTGTTTCTAAGTGATGCACTGGCACAGCAATAATTTAATTCATATATTCACATTGATCTAGAACCCTTCAAATATCCACTTTTTCTCAACACGTACTTCCAAATGTCTTACAAATTCAAATTACTAAAATTTTGCAGACTTTTTGTTATACAGGGTATCTTCTCTGTGATTACGTTTTTCAACTTATTCTCCTCAGCGTGATGAGATTAAATTTCTTTATGAATTTAAAAACTCTAATTAAAAGTCTTAAATATAATGGACTTTTTCTTCTAAGAAAACAGGCATGTCAGAAACACAAAGAATATTTATGCTAAAGAATGCTGGCTTCTCTCAAAAAGAGAAGACTTTGATGCGTTCTTGAGACTCCCACAATCATTTTTGTCATTGTCAATACTATTATTTATTCTTGATTTCTAGAAATGATTGTTTTTTGAATTTTTCAAAATTGGTAGAGATGATGAAATGCCAAAATATGAAAAATAGTGGTTAAAACCTTTTCTGATTATTTCACTG
Organism: Cuniculus paca; assembly: GCA_004365215.1. NCBI lineage: Eukaryota > Metazoa > Chordata > Mammalia > Rodentia > Cuniculidae > Cuniculus > Cuniculus paca. Next base: position 34,698 of record RJWT010000747.1, on the reverse strand, counting down.
AATTCACTTTCTTGCTTCTCTGCAAAAAAATCCTCTATTCTAGCTTTTCTGTTTCCATCATTAATATTGATTTTGAAGCAATTTGTACAATGTATGTATGTGTGTGTGTGTCTTTGTGTGTGTGTGTGTGTATGAGTGCATGTGTGCTTAGGTTCTTTCCCCACTTTTTGCTTCTACTGTGAATTATGGAGTGTTTCAATATGCTCTGCTTTATGGATTTGTCTACTCCTCTGTATTAATGGCTCAATGTTTTCACCTCTCTTTTTAAAAGCCCCTGCTATAGTCTCTCTAGTTTGAATCACTCAAGTGATGGTCTCAGGAGGGGACAATGCTTCATGCATTTTCCCTTATATTTACACTTTGGCTCACGGAGGAATGAAATGTATAGGCTTTTTCTTTTCATTGGTCTTTTAGACAAAATTTGTGTTTCCTTTTCCAAGCCGTGTATTAGTCATCATGGTCTAAGCTATATTCTTACTGAGCTCAACCAGAACATTAAGACAGAAATAGAAAAACATCAATATTGGCCCATCCATGAAAAAAGTTGATATTTTTAACATAGATATTGATCTTTAAGTGTATCCATCAGTCAGACTCCTGATGTAGAGAAAGAGTGATTTAGGTAGATCATAAATCCCTAAAACCAACTTTACTTCATTCTCAATGATGCACATTCAGAAGCTAAGATGGACTATGTATTTAGCTCCTCTGAAGCTCTGAAATTCATCATATTATGCTCAAAAGAGAATTAAGAGTAACTGGGGACAATTAAGGAAAATTAGTATGCTTGATATTTAAATGTAGAATAAAATACACAAAATAACTTTATTTTTGATTTATATATATTAAAAATACAAAAATAGTATAATCTTTCACAGAATTAAATAATTTGATGTGAATTATACTCAGAAAATGCTACTTGATGATCTACAAAACCAATACCTCTAAGAAACTTGTGATTTCTATAGAAAACAGAAAAAAGAAAACTGAAATTAAACAAATGAAAAGAGGCATGTCTTTTTCAAGCCTTAATTGTATCAATGAATTACCTGAAATAATACTTAACACTCTTTCACAATAAAATAGACACAATAGGATTTAAAAATGTAGTAAAGAAAACAAATTTAATACTTAACAGCACTGATGGAACAAGATGGAACTATTAGTTTATTTACTTTTATGAGCGGGGTAGAAATATGTAAAGGTACATAATGGATATTATATTTTGAGACATATATTCATTATTGAATATAATATTTACAAGAAATGAGTCAATATTTGAACATATTTGTCAATGTTTGAATTATGTTTCAATAATGACACTATATTTTTTTCTTTTCTACTTTGAATGTGGAGAAATAACAGTGGATGGTGATAATGGACATGTAAATTTTAGTAACAACTGCTGGTTTCATCCTGTAAAATCTACATTGTTATCTCATCATAACATGTTAAATATTAAGAAGGTACAATGATCTGTAAAGCACTTGTGGTACTTGCTAATCATACAAATCCATTTTCATTGCTCTACATTTTAGCCTAGTATGTTGAATAGACATCTGTCTTTTTATTTTGAGGCACAAATATGCTACTTAATTTCTTAATTACACTTAACAATGGCAGGATAAATGAGGGCATTTGTCTATTTGGCTTCCCATCTTCACTTAAAGCGTGTATAAATTAGTTTTACTACTTGATTGATGAGTAATATTATGATCAACTTTGCTAAGTCATTTTGTTTGTTAAAACTGTCAAAACAATGAATTGCCCATAATAGAGTTAGTCTTTTTCATTAGCAGCAGATACCTGTTAAGTTTAAGCAAATGTGATGCTAAATATTCTAGAGGATACTTAACCTGAATGATCAAGGCCAAAATTTGGGGAACCATTCTCCTTAAATATTTGTAGCACAAATGTATTCATTCTTTAAGTAAAATCATGTTTGTATCACATTAATACAATTGTGTTTATCTTCTCAGAGAGTTATCGTTATATTAACATTTAAAGCTTCAGGCCATAAAAGTTTCTTGAGAAAGATTTAATTAAACAATTTTAAATAAAATACCACAAACATCAGAGAATTAGTTTCAATTTTTGTCCTTTAATTTCAGTGCTGCTTTATCTCGTCTGGCAAGCTATAATTTTGTTTATTTTGTGATTGTTTGTTATTTATTATGTGCATGTCTTATCATGGACCATGAAAATTTAATTTCTAAATTTAATATTTTCTGTTTAATCTATAGCTATTTATTTTCATATATTCATATTTTTAACTTTATGTCAGGATTACACACTCATATTCTCTTCCAAATATAATTTATGTTGCAAGAGAAATAGGAAACCATAAAGCTAATGCACCCTTACTTATATAATTTTAAATGCATTTAACAATAAAATTTTTGACATAATAGAAAAAACTGTAAAACTAAGTTCATTTGTGTTTGTTTTTTTCACTTAATTGTAAAGTTTCCTATTCTCTGGAAATGTTAAGAAGAGTGTAAAAGTGCTGTGGGCTTACCTGCTAAGAACCCAAGACAAATTTTCTGGTGGATGCTTCAGAGATACAGTCTGCAATTTAAAAAAAACTGCTACACTGCTAGCTAGCTAATACCTACATTATTGTGTTTTTACCTGACTTTAGGGAAAGTATGACTAAGTGTAATTGTGTATCTTTTTCATTTAATTATATGTTCATCAAAATATTTAATACGGATATTTGTTAAAATAAAACAATTTTCACCAAGGAATTAGTATTCTACGTAAATATTTTGCTTATCATTTATAAATTACAGATTCAATATGTATATAAGCATTTCTGAATTATTTTAACAAAAGCACCATCAAAGTATGAGAGTCTTCTCTCAGGTTTATCTAGAAACAAACTTTTACTAAATCCTTTCTAGTATATGCTCTAAATTGATTTTAACAAAGTGCTGTGATGTTTAGGCAAATAACCTATTCAAAGATGCCTTCTGCTACATTCTTTTGCCCAGGAAATGGAATGTATACCACTTTGATAAATACAAATAATTTAAGTAGTATCTTCAAATCATGACATATTAAATACTACTTTGACCATTACCTTCTAAGCCCTCAGGAAATTATTTTAAATATATATTTGAATTTTAATGCCATAATGGTATACCTCCTTCTATAGGTCTGTACCCATCATAAATAAGGGTAACTGTAACTTTGTCATCTTTTTGTAGGTAGTTTATGGATGAAATTTCCTTTGAAAAACAGTGAATTGGCCGGGGATATATCTCAGTGAGACAGTGCTCGCCTGGCAAGTGCAAGGTCCTGAGTTTGATTACTGGTACAAAGAAAAAGAAGAAAGAAAGAAAAAAAGAAAGAAAGAAAGAAAGAAAGAGAGAGAGAGAGAGAGAGAGAGAGAGAGAGAGAGAGAGAGAGAGAGAGAAAGAAAGAAAGAGAGAGAGAAAGAGGGAGGAAGGAAGGAAGGAAGGAAGGAAGGAAGACAATGATTCATTTAATAGCATAAAAATCACTGGAAAAAGAATTCACGCTTTATCAATATAGCAAGTGAGATTTGAGGATATTAATTGATGGACCAAAATTGTATTTTCCTATCCATCAGGTTTCATAGAGCTGAATAGAATATATACACAATTAATTTAAATACAAATACGAGAAATGAACTTACTCAAATACTACAAATGAGCAAAGACAATTCTCTGGCAAAAGCACTTTTCTGAAGCAGCAGTAATGGAATAAATTGACATTCACAAGCAAAATGGTGAACCTAGATACCTTTTCCAAAAATTGTTAATAAATTTAAATATAAAATGCAAGCCTATAAAACTCCTACAAATTAGCATAGGTAAAATTGTACATATTCATCATGTACAACATGATTTTTAAAGTTTATAGACATTTTTTATGAATAATCCTAACATATGCATCATCTTGAACAATCATGCTGATGGTTAGACGATATTAACATCAACTTGTAACATTTTTAAAAAATATAAAATACTACTTTTTAAACACTTTTTATAAAATATAAAATCACTATATCCAATAGAACTCTTCAATTATTTCTCCTAATGTCTGAAATTTGTATCCATTGACCTGCATCTTCCCAGAACCTCTCCCCATAACCACTCTATATCTTGGTAACTGCCATTCTACTCTCTAATTCTGGAATATCAAGGGTTTCAAATTTCACAGGTGAGTGAGATCATATGGTACATGCCAACCTTTCTTGTCTGTCTCTGATTATTTCACTTACAATGATATCCAAGTTCGTTCATGTGGCAAATGGTAACATTCTCCCTTTTTGAATCATGAATAATATTCCTAAAGGTAAGAAAAAGAAGTATTGTCAGTGAGACAGAGGAAACATTCTTGTACATTGTTTGTTAGAAGATAAATTAATACAGTTATTATGGAAAAAATGTATGAAACTTTAAAAATAAAAATTATGACAGATGCATGATTTATTAATCTCACTCTGGTGTCTGTGAGTATAAAAAAGGAAATGAAATTCATATACTGGAGATAATCTGCACTTTTATGTTTATTTTTTATTTATTTATTTTAAGGAAAACAAAACAAAACAAGAGTTAAACACAACAAAGCATTTCAGAACACAACACTGCAAGCAATGCAGGCCTTCAAAACATAACAATAGGAGATTAACAATGGCTACCCTAGGGTCTCTTGTTTTCTTCGAAATGGTTGTTCATACATTCACACACAATAAACTCAAACAAAACAAAATAACATAAAACCAGCTAAAACAAAAGAGTGAAAGAAAGCATTACAGGCCATCAAATCAGACAATAAGAAATAAACAGGGGCTACCTTAATGTCCTTTGTTTTCTTCAAAAAAGCTATTCATACCTTCTCACATATTGCAATCAAATAGTAGAAAACAGACTTAAAGCAATCAAATCAAAGAATAAAAGCATTATTGGAATTGAGAACCTTTTTCCCATATTTATTGGGGATTTTGTATCTTACTGAGTCTTTCAGTTTCTTACACTAGGGAGACGATTCGGTGTTTACACATGTGAGTTTGATTTATTTCACTTATGAGTATGGTCTCAAGTCGCATCCGTTTACCTATAAAAGTCTCGATGTGACCCTTCTTTATAGCTGAATAGTACTCCATTGTATAAAAGTACCACATCTTCTTTATCCATTCCTCAATTGATGGGCATTTGGGTTGTTTCCAAGATTTGGCTATTACAAATTGTGCTGCTATAAACATGGGTGCATATATATCACTGCGGTATGATGATTTCACTTCTGGGAATATTCCCAGAAGCAGAATAGCTGGGTCAAATGGGACTTCCAATCCTAGCTTTTTGAGGAACCTCCAGACTGATTTCTACAATGGCTGCACCAGTCTACACTCCAACCAACAGTGGAGAAGCATTCCTTTCCCCCCACAGCCTCTCCAGCATTTGCTGTTGGTGGGTTTCTTGATCCTGGCCATTCTTTAGGAAGTGAGATAGAATCTCAGTTGTTTTAATTTGCATTTCTCTAATGACCTATGATACTGAACATTTTTTCATGTATTTATTTGCCATTCGTATTTCTTCAACTGAGAAGTGTGTTTTCATCTCAGATGCCCATTTTTGGACTAGCTCTTTGAATTTTGAGGGCCTGATTTTTTTTAATTCTTCGTATGTTCTAGATAGAAGACCTTTCTCTGAAGGACAGTTGACTAAGATTTTTTCCCAATTTGTCGGTTTTCTATTCACTCTGTTGGAAATTTCTTTTGACATAAAAAAACTTTTTTAATAAGACAAGATCCCAATTGTTGATTCTGGTAAGTGTTTCCTGTGCAGTTTGACTTTTCTTCATAAGTTCTCCACCTACCCCTATGTTTTCAAGAGTTCTATCTACTTTGTTTTCCAGCAGATTTAGTGTTTCTGTTTTAATATTTAGATCTTTGATCCATTTTGACTTTAGTTTGGTACATGATACTAGACTTGGGTCTAGTTTTTGTTTTCAGCATATGGAAAGCTGGTTTTTCCAGTATGACTTATTAAAGAGATTATCTTTCTTCCAGTGAACATGTTTGGCCCATTGGTCAAAGATAAGGTGGCTGAGTGTTTGTACTTGGGATTGTATCTTCTAATCTATTCCATTGATCCTGAGGTCTGTTTTGATTCCAGTACCATGCTGATTTTATTACAGTAGCTTTGTAGTATAATTTCAAGTATGGCATTGTGATGCCTCCTGTCCTGCCCTTGCTGCCCAGAAGTGCCTTTGCTATTCGAGGTTTCTTCTAGTTCCACATGAATTTTAGGAATGATTTCTCCATATCTGTGAGGTATGTTAATGCTATTTTGATGGAAGTTGCATTAAATCTGTATAATAATTTTGGGAGAATGGCCATTTTCACAATGTTTGTTCTTCCTATCCATGAACATGGAATGTCTTTCCATTTTCTGAGATCCTCTTCGATTTCTTTTTCCAGAGTATTGTAATTTTCATTGAATAGATCTTTTGTTTCCTTTGTTAGGTTGATTCCCAAGTATTTCATTTGTTTGGATGCTATTGTGAAGGGTATGGTTTCTCTTATTTCTCTCTCAATGAGTTTGTTGTTTGTGTACAGGAATGCTATTGATTTCTGAGTATTGATTTTGTATCCAGCTACATTACTGACTTTGGTTATGACATCCAGAAATCTTTCAATGAAGTTTTGGTGGTCTTCTACATAGAGTATCATGTCACCTGCAAATAGTGATAATTTAATTTCTTCCTTTCCTATCCTTATTTCTTTTATTTCTGTCTCTTGTCTAATTGCTCTGGCTAATGTTTCCAGCACCATATTGAATAGGAGTGGTGATAATGGACATCCTTGTCTTGTTTCCAGTTTTAGAGTGCAAGCTTTCAGTTTTTGACCATTTAATGTGATACTGGCTGTTGGTTTGTCATAGATGGCTTTTATCAGATTGAGGTAAAGACCATCTATTACAATTTTTCATAGGGTTCTTATCATGAATGAGTGTTGGACTTTACCAAAAGCTTTTTCTGCATGTATTGAAATGGCTATGTTGAACCATTCATGCATTCTTGGGGTGAAACCTTCTTGGTCAAGGTGTATAATCTTCTTTATGAGTTACAGCATTCTGTTTGCCAGTATCTTATTGAGGATTTTTGCATCAATGTTCACTAGGGAGATTGGCCTGTAGTTCTCTTTCTTGGTTGGGTCTTTCTCTGGTTTTGGTATTAGGGTAATACTTGCTTCCAGGAATGATTTAGGGAGACTTCCTTCCTTTCAATTTCATTGAAGAGTTTGAGGAGTGTTGGCATTAAGTCTTCCTTGAATTTCTTGTAGAACTTAGCTGTGAATCCATCAGGACCTGGACTTTTCTTGCTTGGTAAGGTTCTAACTACATTTTCAATTTCATTAAATGAAATTGGGTTATTCAGTAGTTTTACATTTTCTTAATCCAGCTTTGGCAATTTATATGTTTCTAGAAATCTGTCCATTTCTTCTATGTTATCGAATCTATGAGAGTAAAGATTTTTGAAGTAAGTATTGATGATCTGTATTTCCACAGGTCTGTAGTGATTTTACCCTTTTCATTCCTTATTGCATGGATTTCAGTTTTTTCTTTTCTTTTTTTAATAATGTTGGCTAGGGGCTCATCAATTTTATTTATTCTTTCAAAGAACCAACTCTTTGATTCATGGATTCTTTGTATTGTTTTCTTAGTCTCAATTGCATTAATTTCTGCTCTGATCTTAATAATTTTCTCCCTTCTTTTGGCTTTGGGTTTGACTTGCTATTCTTTTTCTAGATGTTTGAGGTATAGCATCAGACTGTTTATTTGTGTTTGCTCTATTTTCCTGATGTGGGAATTCACCGCAATAAATTTCCCTCTGAGGACTTCTCTCATTGCATCCCACAGATTCGGGTAAGTTGTGTTTGTGTTTTCATTTGCTTATAGATATTGTTTAATTTCTTCTTCAGTTTCCTTTATGACCCACTGATTGTTCAGGAGTGTATTATTTATTCCATGTGTTTATGGAGTTTTTGCCATTTCTTTTGTCATTGATTTCCAGTTTGATGGCACTGTGATCAGATAGTATACATGGGACAATTTTGATTCCTTTGCATTTACTTAAGCATGTTCTATGGGCCAGTATATGGTCTATTCTAGAGAATGTACCATGTGAAGCTGAGAACAATGTATACTCTGATGTTGTTGTATGGAAACTCTGTAATCATCTACCAGGTCTATTTGTTCACAAGTTTGATTCAGTTCTGTTATTTCTTTGCTGGTTTTCTGTCTAGTTCATCTGTCTGTTTGTGTCAAAGGTTTGTTATGGTCTCCCAATATAATTGTGTTATTGCTTATTTGATTTTTCTTTTCTATTAAAATTTGTTTTATATAGTTGGGTGCTCCCATATTTGGTGCATATATATTTAAAATTGTTATTTCTTCCTATTGGAGTTTTCCCCTAACCAGTACATAGTGACCTTCTTTATCTCTTGATCATTCTTGGTTTGAAGTTCACATCGTTTGCAAACAGAATAGCTACCCCTGCTTTTCTTGGGGGGTTCCTGTTGCATGGAGTATTGCTTTCCATCCTTTGACTTTCAGTCTATGAATTTCCTTTTGGGTTAGATGGGTTTCTTTTAGATAGCATATATTTGGATGCTGTTTCTTGATCCATTCTGCCAGTCTGTTTCTTTTGATTAGTCAATTGAGGCCATTTACATTAATGGTTATAACTGATATATACTGGCTTGTTTTAGTCATGTTATATTTCTGCCGTGATTTCTTTACCTTTTCCCTCTGCTTAATTGTTTGCCCTGCTTGGTGTTCTTCTTCTGTTGATCTTCTTGATGTCATAGCTGTTTTCATGTCTATCTAGAGTATCTCTCAGTATTCTTTGCAGGGTTGGTTTGGTGGTCATGAAGTTCTTCAGCTGCTCTTTGTCATGGAAGTATCTTATTTCTCCATCAATTTTGAAGGATAGTTTTGCAGGGTACATCAGTCTGGGTTGGAAGTTGTTTTCCTTTAGGACTTGAAATACTTCGCTCCATGTTCTTCTTGACTTCATTGTTTGTGTTGAGAAGTCTGCTGTGATTCTGATGGGCTTTCCTTAATAGGTGATTTGTTTCTTTTCTGTAACAGCTTTTAATATTCTGTTCTTATGTTGAATTTCTGGGATGCTGATTATTATATGTCTGGGTGTTTTATTTTTGTTATGGCTTATTGGGGTTCTATATGCTCCACTTATCTCTATGTCACTTTCCTTTCCCATGTTTGGGAAATTTTGAGCTATTACTTCTTTAAATAATGTTTTTATATCATTTGTTTTTTCTCCTTTTTTTTCATTTGCACCTATCATTCTTATATTGTTTTTGTTTGCATCATCTTGCAACTGCTGAATTGCTATTTCCTGATTCCTTGTTATTTTTAAAAGATGTTTCCTTTCTTGCTCACTAGCTGCGATGATATCTTTGAGATCTGAAAGTGTATTTTCACATTTATTGAGGTGACTTTGCCAGCTTTCAATGGCACTCTTGATTTCCTGGATATCTCTTTGAATCTGTTTCATGCCTTCTAATTATTTCTTGTACTGTTCATCCATCCTTTTGCAGTGCTTCTCTATTTTTCCAACTATATCTTCTTTAGATGTGTTTAGCATTTCTTTCATTATGTTTATCTTTTCTTGTTTTACCTGGGAAATCATTTCTAATCTCAGTTCCTTTACAACTTCATGAAGTTGTTTCTTTACTTCAGTTGCTATCATTTCAGAAGTTTCAGGTGTGTGGTTTATACTTTCTTTTATGTCTGTATCTCTTTGGCTTGTTTGGGATGGACTGGAGGTGTAAGATTGCATTTTGCTCTTTTGTTTTGTCATTTTCCTGTATTCCTCTTTGGCAGGTGAATCCAACTTGCATGGGTAAGAGGCTCCAAGGCTAGGTGAAATTTGAAGTGCACACCTTCCACTTGAGCCAGGACTACCACTATGGCTGCTCTGTTGCTGGCCAGTGGCTGGGAGGAGCTGAGGCAGGACCCCAGGGATGCTCCAAATGTCCCAGGCTGATAGTGGAATTGGTATGGGTCATTATCAGGCTGTTCACAAGGTCCCGAGGTACACAGATAGGTGAAATTCATTCTGTGCACCTTCAGCTCATGCTAGGCCCAGAGGTACAGCTGTTATGCTGCTCCAGGGTGGCTGGTTGGAGCCCAGACTGGACCTCAGGGATGCTCCAAAAGACCCGGGCTGATGGTGGAATTGGTGCACATCCCTACCTGGCTGTTTGCAAGGTCCCAAGCTGCATGGCTAGGTGAAATTCACTGTGTATGCCTTCAGTTCATGCCAGGCACAGAGCTGTGGCTGCTACACTGCTCCAAGGTGGCTGGGAAGAGCCCAGGAAGGACCCCAGGGATGCTCCAAATGTCCCGGGCTTATAGTGGAATTGGCGCAGGTCGCTACCAGGCTGCTAGCAAGGTCCCAAGCTGTACGGCTAGGTGAAATTCGCTGTGTGTGCCATCAGCTCACGCCAGGCCCAGAACTGCAGGTGCTATGCTGCTCCTGCACTTTTATGTTTATTGCAGTGGTACTGATAAGATGCAAAATCATCATACATGTTCAACAGTGGATGAGTGGGCACATATTTTCTACTCCTTTCTTTTTATATTAAATATAATTAGTATTAATCAAAAACATTAAAATAATAGGAAACTTCCTCAATCAGATTAATAAATGCATATAAAATTGTGATACTATTTCATTTCCTCTATTCTGAAGGCAGATAATATCAAGGAGTGATGAGGGCCTTGAGATATTGGAAACCTCACATACTGCTGGTGAAAATGTAACTAGGAGCAGTTACTTGGCAAAACTGTAGACAGTTATTAAGAAAGTTGAGCCTTGAGTTGCCATAAGAACTAGTAATCCATTTGTACATATTTATCAAGAGGTATATTGTTTCTCCCAAGCAATACACTCTATACATATAATATACTTTTTATGTCGATATTCATATCAGCCTTATTCATATCCTAATAGTGAGACTATTGCAGATATGCATCAACTGTCCTTCAATGGACAAACAGTGTGGTCCTGTATATCTATTCAATGGAATTTACTTTGTCAATACAAACGAATTATATACACATGCTACAGGTAAATGAACACTATAAGTAGAATATTAAGTGAAATAACCAATTATAAAATAAAATGCAATGTATGATTTTATTTTTAGGCAAATCTATGGAGACAAAGGGTAGAAGATGCTCAAAAATGTAGTTTAAAGTAGCTTTTTAAAGTAAGCTTTTTTGAAAATCAAAATCCATTTGTTTTGTGTGAATGACTTGAATTTTACCCAAATTGATGATGAACTATGATGAAATTTAAAAATACAATTTGTGATTACTTTTATGACACTGTCATGAAAGCTTATGATGATAATGAAATTGTTTTTTCATGTTTTGTCTGTCATCTCTTATATACTGCATCTACTTAGAAATCCAAAATATGAATACTTTTAAGTGAATTACCACTTGTCTCAAACAAAATTCATATAAATTTGTCTCAGTTACTACTCATTAATATCTTCATAAGAAGTTGAATGCAGCCAGAGGTGTCTACTTAAAACTTACAGTCAAAAGAGAGTTTCCATGTGGGTTGACGCTTTCCTCTGGCAGCTTGGCATGCAGTGAAAGAGACAGGCTTCCTGCTGCTGCATTCCTAGGAGTGATAGGAAGCTTGTAGAATATTGTTAATGATGTTTGCTCAAAAGTCACTAAGCATTTTAAAATAATAAATGACATTGGCAATTTTTGTAGTTTTTTTTTTTTAGCAATTGGTTCAGTGAATGCAAAATTGTTTGTTACAATATATTGAAGTCGGATTGTTCGTGTGGTAAATATTCTTTTTAGGTAATGGCGATAGCTGCAGCTTTTGTCTCACCAAACACTACGTTTGTGGTACTTAACAGTTATTTTTCTCTAGTCATTTAATTATTTAATATTGACAAACATAAGCATTAGAAAATACATGTTCACAAAATAGTCAACTTGGTATTTGTGACTTTGGATTTCATAAAATAAATCTCCAGTATTAAATTAATTAATTTTAGCCACTGTAAATCACTAATCTGGAAAACAGGGTTATCCACTTGGACATTTAATAATGTACTGGCATCATTCAAAATGAAGCCATTTGTACCCCACAAATTTTATAATCATGAGTACAAGTGACAGTGCACCAATCCAAATTTTGATGATGTATGTAATCTATCCATACCTTCAAGTCTCTTTCTTTAATTTTTCTCAAGGCATTGTCTAAACTAGATGGTTTTCCATTTTTTCTGATGTACTGTTTAATTTGTATCATTTTCTTAAGTCCATGAGCTTACTATTTTCTCATGATTTACACTCAGCCTTTTGGAAGATGAAAGCCATTGAATTCATTTGTTGGTTTCTTAATTGATTTGTAATTAGCAAAGTAGTTCGTCATGGCTGCTTCTGACTTAGGATATCTACACTTCCCATTATGCTCTTGAATCAAAAGGATTAATGTGATGATAGATTATTTCCAAAGTAGAAATAAAGTAGAAATCTCCCCCCAAGCAAAGGGCATGCACTTACATTGAATAAGCAAAGAAAATTATGCAAAAAACATTGTCTCCTTGTAAATAATGAGGGGAAAATTATAAAATTGTGCAAATATACTTTTATAATGCATTACTAAGACTTTTCATAAAAACATAGTAACGTCAATAAAGAAATAAGGAAATAATCTGCCAGAAACAATATATCAATTTTTAAAAAGACTGTTAACAATAGAATCATTATGAATGAGTTTCATGCTTGAGGAGACAGTATTCCTAGAGAATCTTATCAAATTTAGTCACTTTTATAACACTCCTGTTTCCATTAGCTGAAAATATTTCTGTGGGATCACTGAAATCAAATATTTTGTGCCTCCAGCTGTTTAGCATTTGTGTGATTAGTAATATTATTTTCATATAATTTGCATTCATAAAATATTTTGTATATAATTAATTTCATCAAAGATTATCCACTGTTCACTGTCAAAATAACAAAAATCCCTGGTGTAGCTCTCACTTGCATTAAGAGATTTATTGACTTGTTCTGACTATTCTTCTGAGGTCATGATTCCTAATCCCTCAGAATAATCCTTTGAAATTAACTTCTGGGTTCATATGTTGTACAGAATTGATCAATTAAACATGGATTCAATAAGACCTGTAGAAATCTTGACACTTAAATCATCATAATATTACTTTCTTTTAGATAATTACGGCTTTTGAGTAACATTTGAAAAGCTGGAGCTTTCACAGACAGTACTAACAATTACTGGTTATGTGGTACTTCTTTAAAAGCTTGCTGTAGCTGTACGCTTACATGCTATGAAGTACTGAGCATTACAGGACATCAGAGAATTTACATTTTAGTAAGAACATTTCATTAAAGGTGCTTTCAATGAAGTATATAAGTAAACCTAGTATAGAACTGCTGAGAGTCAATATATTAATTTAATCCTAGAGTTCTGTATTGCTTAAGGTTTTCTAGAGAAATAAAAATAATATGTGCATGTGTATCTACTTGTGAAAGAGAGAGAGAAAGAGAGAAAGAGAGAGAGAGACTCACAAAATCTGGAAGACTGTAAAGTTGCAATCTGTAATGTGTGCTGAAAAACAAGAGACCTGAGAGAGTTGATATTGTAGAAAAAGGGAAGCAGCCTCCTAGAAAATTACCTCTTGTAGTCTTTGAACTATTTAAGCCATCTACTGATTAAATATTGGTCACCTACATTTTGAAGATGAGTAAGTTTTTAATTGATTGATTAAAATGTTAATTTCCAAAATGCTCATACAGAAATACTGAAATAATATTTGATCATTTGTGATGACCATATGTGATCAAGTTGAGATGGAAAATTAAACTTGACAATCCCTCCAAATATAATACACAGTATTTCTCCAGTGCATTTTCCTAAATTAAACTTTATTTGAAGAAAAATATTATGTGTTTCTTCAAATATAAATATCCTGATTTGTTTGATGGTATTGATTGAGCATATCATGTCCTTCACTTGTGTCAGATTCCTAGAGTTGTAGTAGCTAAGTACTGTAAACTATTGTCTTAAAAAAATCAGAAATTTCGTATCTCATTATCCTGAGAGCTAGGTAAAATCAGGAAATCAGCAGTGCTATAGTTCCTTAGAGCGTGTGGGTGGACTCATTCCTTGCCTCTTCCTACCTATTTCAGTTACCTGTCAATCCTTCGTGTTCCTTGCCTTGAAGCTGTATCACTCAATTCTATTTTCCTTGTTGGTCCGTTGGTATCTCTTTTTCCTTTAGAAAGAGGGTTATATTGGTTTAAGGAAATATTCTACACTCATATGGCTTAATGTTAATTCTTATCTTAACTACATCTTCAAATGCTCCATTTCTAAATAAGTTCACATTGATATACACTAAGGATTAGAATTTCAGCACATATTTTAGGGGGATAAAATAGAACACACAATATCACCAAAGAAGCCATCTTCATAGAGACTGAGACACTCCAAAAGTTGCAAATTATAAAGCGCCTTGGATTTAAAATTATCAGATTATGAATAGTCAACCAGTAAAGTCTATGCAAACATTCCAAAATTTGTAAAACTCCAAAATATTAAGCATGTCTTCCCTCCAAAGCACTCTGGATAAGAAATACTCACTCCGTAATAACATAGAACTTGACTTTAAATAGCATGATCATTTTTGTCAGGTAGCTTATAAAATTATTTTTTAAATGTTAATAATTTTATACTGCTATTAAAGTTTCTTTTTCAGATTGAACTTTTCTGTAATCTGAATATGAGAAACATTTAAACTTCTAAAGTTTGGTTTAAATAGATATGCTAACATAAAGTAAATATTTGAAACTTTCCAACCTGCACATTAGTGGTTTGATATAATGGCATTATAGATAAAGTACATACTTGTGCCTTAAAGAAGTCAAAAAACTAAGAGATAATAACTGTATTACAGAAAATAACAAATAGCTATTACAAACAAGTTAAAAGGCATGCTACTTAAAAATTATTTGGATAAATGTCACATAAATCATGTAAAAGTCAATGACTTCCATTTTAGTGATATGCACTGTAGTTGATTTGGAAGTATAAAAATATTCAAGTCCCATGTCTTTACAAAAGATCTATGCCTGACTCTAAACTAGACTGACTGAAGGGCTTCTGTTCCACTCCCGCAGCTGGCAGGGGTGCATGTCTGCCTTCTGCCTCGCTCGGATCTGTGCTAAATTCTCCTGGCTGGCAGCGACTTCAGATCTGCAAGGTCAAGGAATGAGTAAAAAGCTGTTTTCATTTCCATTACAGATTTTTCATATTTTCTTATTAAAATGAAGTTTAAATTGGTTATTGCTGATCATAAAATGGCATTGAATTGTTTACTTGCCTAATTCTGTTCTAATAAAATACTGTTTTTCATTAGAAATAAAAAATGTAGTTGAGACTTAAATCCAGACACCTAACATGTAAATGAAAACTCCTCTGCATAAAAAGTTAAATTATCATTAAATAAGTTTGTGTGTATTTGTGTGCACACGTATATATTTTGGTTTTATATGAAATGTTCAGTATGTGTAAGACACAAGTAAAGCCTTATAGGAAAAGACACACGAATTATTTTTCTGTGGCAAACATTTGTAGAAAAATTACACCTAATGATTAATGTCAGTGGCCATAGCTGACGGAGTCACATTTGCTCTATAATGTTGTATTGGTTAGCTTTCCCACTGCTGGAACAAAAAACCTGTCCCCATGACTCAAAGGAGGGAAGTGTGATTTTGGCAGGGTGTCAAAGTTTTCAATCCAAAACTGAAAGGAGCTCTAAGGCAGAAGCAAGTGGAGCAAAGTTGCTCATGGCATGGAACCCAAAAAACAGATGGGGAAGAGCACTGGAATGGAAGAGGTCGGGGACCAGACCCAGTCTCCAAGGTCATGACCACATGGTTCATCTAAACGTACCCAGAAGTGTGCTATGCTAAACTTTTAGTTGTCTCTAAGTCAATCAAAGTGACAAGATTCACTCACACAGATGTGAAACAAAAATGGTTTAAAATTGAACCATCTGAGCCAACAACAGCTAAAGTAATCCGAGGATGTGTGCTTATGCACACTTATTAAGTAGTAGAAAAACTAAGATTAGCTGTAGTCTCAGGGCTGCATTAAGCAGCAGTAGCAGTATGGAGTCAGTCTCACTGTTACTGTCTTAGAAAATCATAAAAATAATCACCTAATTTTTTTTCAGAAGGAGCTAATTCATGGAATTCAAGCTATTACATTCTATAATGTGGGTCAAGAAAATTGTATAAATTTACTGGTTATATTTGAATAGATATTGATTTTTAAATAAAATATCTCCATCTCAAAACTTTTCTTATATTCCACATCAAAATTAAGAATGGAAATAACTGCGAATGATACTTTTGTATCTACATTAGTAATTCATAAAGTGATCAACATAGAATAATGTGTCATCAAAAATATTTAGTGTTACTTTGAGAATTCTATAATGTGTGCCCTCAAAAGTGAACATATTTAGTTTCCAAAGGGATCATGATTTTTTTTATTTCTTCAAAATAAAATCTTTATTGGTTGTAATGGTTGATACATTGTTTCAACTTGAGAAATGAGAAGTTTAGGAACTTCATTAGGTAACTCAGCAGGGGTTCAGGGTTCTCACTTTGTAAACATCCTGAGCTTGTGCAAGAGGAAGGCACAGAGATGGTGTGAGTGGGTGGCCTGCACACAATATAAGGGAAGAAAAGAGACTTGCTCCCGCTTTGCTCTGGTTGCTTTTGCTGTCTTCTGCTGTCTTGAAGTGTTGCCCCTGTGCCATGCCACTCTGTCTTCGAGTCAATGGTTATGGACTGAAACCTCCACAAACTGTGAGCTAAATAAACCTTTCCTTTCTTAATTTTGGATGTCGAGTATTTTGTCTCAGCAATGAGACAAAAGTAACTAACACACTGCTCCAATTTAGTAATCATTCACAGTCTTTTCCATAAAAGCAATCTGTGAAGTTTTTTTCATTTTTTATTGGCTGGGAACATAGAAATAATAGAAGAGCAATAAAAAAGCACTCTTTCACACATAAATTAAGTCATGATGATATATATTCCTTAATAATTTGCTATGTTGCTAAAGTTCACCTTATCTTTCAGTGATCATGTATCATTAGTAGTTTTATATTTATTTTTCTATTCCTGTCATAATAACATATTTCTTTAATTGCTTAATTTTATTGTTTGAAATATTCATTTCTCCCATTCCTTGTATCATTTAATTTTACCTACATTTGTGTAATCACAACTAAATTCATTCTGTTGTCATTCTTTCTATAGCTATATATTTTGATTAGCTCATATCTTTCCCTCAAATAAGATATCCTATGAGCTATGTAACAGAGCCCACATTTCCTTCCATAAAGTGAGCATTTACATCCACATTCTCAACACCCCTCTCATGCAGCTTGTCTATTGAACATGCTCTTTTTTATACACACAATTACAAATAATATTTTAAAAACAATATAATTGAATATGATGCCATAAGATTTATGCTAAGTTTAAAAAAATCAATGCCATTTGGAAAAATCAAGCTTTTTACCTATTTTTCCTAGTAGTTTTATTTTTTCCAATACTTCATTAAGTATAGTACTTTGTCAGGGACATAAGTAAAGGTATGTGTGTTGTTATTTCAAGTTTATGTCTTATGTAAATCTAACAGATGACAGTGATGTAATTCTCAGAACACATATTCCTTATTTCACAACATCTCCCCACTGAAATTCATTTCTTCACGTTTTAATTTAGCTTGTCATTTTTCTGTAATAGTTACATCATAGAGAATATCAATACAAAAAAAAACCACAAATGACTGTCTTTTACTATTCTATATTTCTTGATGTTTGTTTTGCTTTTATCTAAAGCTGAATTACCTTTGTTATTTTAGAATTCTGTTTTGAATAGTCTTCATTTTAACATTTTATGATAGAACATATGATCCTTGACCTGAAACCTAGACATAAAGTTTCTTTATAAAGAATATAATCGAGATACACAAGAAAGAGGTTCAGCATGAACTGTTTTAATCAATAACACCATTAAAATTGGAAATTACATGTTTTGAAAAGTTATATACTTAGGATATATGTAAATGAAGTATGATTATTTAGAGTCATAAATGTCCTGGTTAAAAAATTGCTACTTGTGCATATTCAGTATGACATAGACTCAAAGGAAATTCTATATAAACATTATTAAATGCTGACAAAGCCAAGGATACAGTAAATAAATATTTCAAATTCTGTTTTGTTTTATTATCTTGAAAAAGTGATAAGGAAAGGTGACCCTCAAATACATTGAGTTATAGAGAAAAGCATCTAACAATAGTGAATCTAATTCCCCAGTTCTGTTTGAGAAGCCCAGTTTCATCTTGATGTTTTAACAGGCATAATATTATTTCCTTCTGATAAAAATAATGTTTTCTTTTCAAGCAATTACATTTACTGATATCTGTAGAAGTAGAAAGCAGATTTATATTTATTCTGCTTAGAAAAACAGTGTTCTGTTGTTACAGTTTTTAAAACTTCTACATTTTATCACACAATTATTAATTCTAAAAGTTTCAACTTAGGTCAATCAGTTATTACATAACTTGAGAGATGATGACATGCATGACATTTTAAAGCAATAAGTTCACTATTCTCCCTTATTCATGAACATGATATTGAAGTCAATCCTAAAAAAAAATCAAAATATAATGTTGGGAAGAAGGTGGACCATGTGTTAGTTTAGAAACTGAGTAGCAATCTACCCAAATTTAAAGTGTATTTTGTTATGAAAAGCAAGAAACTCTAGAACATTTGTAGAATGTGAGAAACGCTATTGCTCCAATAGGAGATTGAAGAAGAAGCCAAATAATTCCAGTTTTCTGTCAAACTCCTCTATATTTACCACAAACTTCTAGAGTCTCCAATTGACTAGGACCTGTAGAACATTTAGAGAGCAAAATTGGACTCTGTCTTTAAAATTTTGTGTGTGCAGTTTCATTTTTCAGGTACACTTATATTCTATTCATTGCATAGTTCATTCTTCACTTAGTCATTCGTCTACTCGAAGAATTTCAAATTTATTGTGCTTTCACTTACAACCATGAGTAGTAAAAATTATGTAAAGCTATTGCTCATTTTGAGTGTTTTTATTTTCTAAATGACATAACAATTCTTTCTAATGTGTCTGAGTTTGGAAAATTGCAGAAATCATTCAACTCTAAATTACTTCAAGATGATATTTTAATTTTCCAGACTCCACTATGATGTGGTATGATTATTAGAGGGAAGAAAACAATAGCAGTTTCAGACTTCTGGAAAAATAGAACACTAGACACTGCACTTACTCTCTCAACTGAAAGGAACAAAAAATATTCAAAATGCATGAAACACACATGACTCAAAACACTAACCATTAGCTGGCAAAGGAGAGGGATCTCTGAATGGTAGGAAATGAATGAAGTGAGCTCTTTGATTTTTTCAGCTAAGGGTTCTCAGGTATGCTTCAGAGAATGGAGGACTCTTAAGTCATAGAGATGGAGCTGAATCTGTGAGGATGAAGGAAGTTCTGATAAGCATGGCAGTATACTAGAGAAAAGGCAAGTAGACACACACAGACACACACACTACAGATTTCTATGGCAGCTCCATTTCAAGTATTCATCTGAACAGTGATAAGCACATATTCTTAATGAAATTATCTAACGTCAGGGAAAAAGCATTCAAAGAGATTAGAAGTAAGTGTCTCATGTTTCCCTAAAATGTGGACTACTGCCTGTCTATACGAGCCAGACTGACCAATCTCATGATTGATGAGACATAGAGTAAAATACTTACTGTACACTGAAGTGACTGGTCTCAGTAGTGTGGAATGAATCACTTATGGAAGTCGGTTCACTGTGGCCCTGTGTAACATGCATTAACAAACATACTCAAAAGTATCAAAATAGTTTGAAAACTTTACTGAATTCTAGGAATTAGGGAGAAACCCAGAATTCACACAGGTGTTACAATTAGCAGAAAATAAAGTTAGATATGTAGTCTGACTAAGGTGGTTCTAGGAGTGGTTCTCTGGGTGGTGATTAGCTTGGAGTTCAACAACTGAATCCTGGCTATTTTATTAATAGAGAGAAAGAAACCACACACACACACACACACACACACACACACAAACACACACACACACACACATTCCGTCTCTTGCCATGTGATACTCTGTATAGCCTCATATCTCTGCCAGCAAGCAAACCACTCCCAAATATCACCCCTCACTTTCACACCTGAAGAACTATAAAGTAAACCTATCTTTTCTTGGTAACTTGCCCTCTGTAATAAGAAAACAGACTAAAACTATGTGTTTACTGACTGAAATATCCCTGCTGTTTACAATTGTATAGCTGCTCAGATTTATATTTGAACCCACATAGTGTTTGAAATTTATTTTTACTATTTTTGAACATTTTTATCTTATGGGGGATATTTTTACAAATTATGCATAACTTGAATTTTATTCAGTAGGAATAAAGATCTAAACATAGAGATTAGCATAATTAGCTTTGACATTTCTGTAGTACCATCTTAAAAAGTAAATTTTAGGACCCCAATTGAATATAGGGAAATTAGCCATAGGACTGTTGCTATAATACAGATGCAAGGGGATAAAGGCATTAATAGAATATATGGAGAGATATGGATAGACTTGAGAGAGCTTTTTAAATGTCTATGTGGAAACTGTAAAGAGAGAGAATTAAGAATGAGTCCCATGATCCTGGTTTGAGAAAACTCTTAGTACCTAGACAGCATGTGGTATATAGCAGGGGATCAGTAAATATTGAAAGATAGCTTCTAACCATTCACTTAAATTAGGAAGCATGAAAGAGGAGCTAGAATTGTCAAGGAAATATTGTAAACTTAATTTTGGATTTAGTAAGTGTGGGATGCACAAGTATCTATTCAGTGCAACTTTGATTTATATATTCAAAATTGTACCTCCGGAATGAGCATTTTGCTGAAGATATATTTTGCAATTATCATAAAGATGCTAACTATAAAATTTAATTCATGGAAAATAATGCAATTTCCCTAGAGGGATGTGTATAATTAAACAAAACAAGAGTCAAGAAAAAAAGGCAATGTGGAACAGCATTGTCAAGGATAGAGAGAGAAAAAACAGTGATGCAAATTTTAAAGGTACATAGGCATATAAATTCAGACCAGCTTTCTCATTTCTTTCATTCTTTTCTCCTTTATTCTTTATTTTTCTTTCCTGTTTTCTCTTTCTTCAGTTTAGTACATAACCACTAGACTCTGGAATTTTCAATGTGATAGACTGATAGTTCTAGAAGTTAATTAGTTAATTCATGTCTTTCTTATGTACTCACTTATTTAAAATACTTGTTATTATATTTCATCTTTCTAGCTCTGTTTCAGAAACTACAGAGAGAGTGACAGATATACAAAACATCCTCCATGCTCTTGTATAGTTAATTTCGGTAAAGGGACAGAAAATAAATAAGCACAAACTAACAAGGAAAAGTGTGGATAGTTACATATGTGTGAACATATATACAAACATAAATATATACACACAAACATAAATGTGTAGGCACACAAGAATATAAATATGCATACACAAACACAAGCATGCAAATACCTATAAGAGATAAGTATGTTGATACATATGTGCGTGTGTGGGTGTGTGTATTTAAAAATAACTCAATTTTTAAACTAACTTTACATAGCACACAAACACTGACACATATTTGACATCTGAAAAATTACAGATCAACTAAGTGTTTCCTGAGTGACATAAAATAAACCACACTGCTAACGTTTCTTGGAGGAAGTTAGAAATATCTGGTATATTTTTCTATAGTATCTACAGTACAATGTACTTGAAAAATAATGGACTCTGTAATCAGAACAAATTTGTGTTTGGTTCTTGGGTGAATTTAATAAGATCTCTAAACCTCAGGTATTTACCATATAAACACGTTATGGAAAGGTACCTGAAAGCATTTTAAATTGTTTAACACATGGGGAAGCTAAACTGTCCAAATGATAGCCAGCCTAACTATAATTGATGCTAGAATTTTTCATCTAAAATGATTTACTATGCTATAAACTCAAGTTATTCTCAAATATTTTGTTAGTAACTACTATCTTATGTAAATGTAAGAAAAAATGATAATGTCATTACCTAAAATAGTTCTCATTTTTCAGGAGATTAACAATGGTTAATATATTCTGTATCATTATCTTCAAAGTAGATGCTCAGATTACAAGATAGAGGCATGAAACAAATGGTCAAACAATGAAAGCACAAGCCATTCTTTTTGAAGAACTAGCAGAGACTAGTATAATTATCTATCTTGTATGTATATAGATTATGGATTATAGATTATACTTACATAGAATGATACAGATAGCATGTATAGACAAACATAGATAGCAAATAGAGATAGATACCGATAGCATAGATATAGTTTATAAATTATATAGATTATAGATTATAATTACATAGCATGATATAGACAGTAATATAGATTATATATAAATAGAAATATAAATACATATGTGCTATCTATATCATGCTGTGTAATTATATATATATATATATATAATCTTTTCCCTTCTTTCTTTTTAGTTGCTCTTTTGTTTTGAGCAGTTTCTTCCTTTTTCACTTTCCCAATATCTATTGCACATTTGGATAGTTCTCATTTTAAGTAAATCCTTTCTCTTATCAGGGATTGTTATATTTTCCTCATTTATTATCTTAGAACTCACTCATTGATGTGTTTCAAGAGACTAGCTCTATAACTATTGTTACTAAGTGTTATGATCTGTTTTTTTTTGCTATGGGGTCTTTAGGACTTGCTACCACTTCTGTTACCTAGACAAAACAAATCAAGATAGTACAATTTTATGTAAGGAGTTTCAGCAAAGAATCAGTCAGCAAGCAGGATATTTTTTCATCTTCAACCTTGAAGTAACATAGAACAGTACAATGTGATACAGAACCTAAGAGTCACATTTTATAATCCTCATCCCCCATTTGCAAGACTAAATTATTTTCTTACATGCCAAGCTTTCTCTATATTAAAGATTATTTTAGTGATAGGAGACAAATGCTGACTGGAGTATTTATTTTTTTCAAAGCCTGATTTATGCCATTATGATTGGAACTTTCCTGTCCTATATAACTCATTCCTGTATAACAGAAATTCTTTCATTATATCATAATATGCATATATGTATCAGTTTATATATAATGCTGAAAATATAAGAATGTTTAAATAACCTAACACATTTAAATAAAAATTATGAGTTATCAAAAGTCAATGATAAAATTATGCAAAAATATATCAAAATCTTAAAGTAATAATAAAATGTGGGCTGAGTTCATGGTTTTAATGAAACTACTTCTGAGCACCATGTTTATATTATTGGTTTCATACTCATAAAAATCTTATGATTAAAGTGTGACAGATTTGTTAATGTTTTTTAAGGAAACATCTGATACAAAAAACTATGAAATATTATGTTCACATATTCATAAGTAAAATTATTTAAAATGCAAGTTGCTATATTTTCTAAAGCTATAGACTATTGCGGAATTGAACACTTTTCTTACCTCTTAAGTTTAGACCTTTATGTGATTAGGATTTCTTAGATAGTATCTCTTTTGGTTAAATTAAAATTAAACAATTAGCTCCTTCATTTAATTCTGTGACTCTCATTCTTCCATACAAGTGATAATTCAACATAGGGGCATATTTTGCCAATGTATAATTAACATATGAGAATAACTGAAGTTGTTTTAGTATTTTTGTTACAATACTTTCATTTTCTTCTTTACATTCTCTTCTAACGTAAATAGCAAATTTTTTCCCTTTCATATAGGAAAAGGATCACCAAATAATCAGTATTCTATTATCCTGTTGTATTTTTCATCCTATCTCTTGTTTGAATGTATAGCTACATACTTGAAATACTTATCTGGATGTCAGAATCATACAACTTGCACAATAATTCAAGACTGTCAGTTGTCCCAGGAATGACACATTTTCAAATGTCTAATGTTTGTAAGACCAGAAGAGAGTCCTGAAGGCAAGTTATCCTCAAACTGATTCATGCCATTTCTCCTGACAGGGCAGTTCTAACACTGATTGGGAAAAAAACTGTCAAAGAAATGGAATTTTAAAAAAAAGAAACAAAGAAATGGAATTTTAGGTGATAAATTTCTTTCAGAAATATATATATATATATGGTTTTCTTTTAGTAATATATATGACAATATATCTTTGAACAAAACTCCTGGTGGCATGTATTTCTATATCTTGTATGTGACCGCTTGGCCTACTAAAATTGATAAAATCCCTAAAGAGGTTGCAGACAAAGTTAATTTTTTTTTTCTTTAAGATTCCTTAAGAAGTAAGGAAAGTACTAAAAGTTCTAACAGAAATTCTGACCTTCACATCAAAATATTTGTGTAAATTTTCAGGTACTACGTTCCTCACACTAAAAAGCTTCATTGTCTATAAGCCAAAGACAATATTTGTATTTTATCTTTGAGATATGATGGTCTTGGATGAGTTTAAATGTCTCCAGTATTCATTCAATTACTGTGGAGTTGGAAGAGAGAAGATGTACAAATATTTAGAAACTCCATAAAAAGATGTAGCTGATGGAAATGATGCAAATATGATAATTATATTTCCTTTATGTAATTCTTCAATTATTGTTGGACTATCTGATAACTGAAGAAGTTGAGAATACTATAACTGCGTGAATTAAAATGTCATGAAGAGATAGAGATAGTCAATAATAAGGAAAGGTTTAAAAAGAAACCCCTCCCCCATAGCCACAAGACCAACTGCCATCATGTTATTCTCTAACTGTAAGAAATTAGAGTAGATTATCCATTAAGTTGCATAAAATAATCACAGCTTATACCATTGTAATTCATATTCCTATCTTGAAACTCATAACATAATTAGACTAATTTTCCCTTTCCCACACATTTTGATAGAGAAAAACTCATAAACCATATTGTCTGACTAGATATTCATTAATTTTTTCCAATTAGATACACTTAGGAGTGGTTTTTTCAAAGCATGCATGAATCATTTAAAATAAAACTCATTATTTATTCATTAAAGCTATCAAATTGCCTTCCAGCTTTTGCTTTCAATACAATCTTCTTCGCTCTTCTGGATGGCAAAACCAAAAGCGGTGCAGGATTTTTCAATAAAGCAAAGACAGAAAGAATTAGATGCTTATTCATAAAACAACCAAGCAAAACAAGCTGGATAAGCAGAATACCTCGCAGAGCCAACCTGCAGTCAAGCGGAACCGAGACAAAGCAGTCAGGTATGGCAGCGCTCCCACTGAGGTGGTCCTGTTTTAGGCAGAGCCCAGAGATTGTGAATAGAGTCCATTATTTCTTCCTATGTTAATTCAACAGAAACAGAAAAAGCAGACTCCAGTTCCATCAGCAAATTAGGTAGAGCTGAGCAGAATGGGTATTAAAGTGACAACACAGGATGGGGCAGACACATGAAATCTGAGAGATGGTTTTAGCAAAATAGCCCATAAATTTTATTTTATTTTCACTTCCCATTTGATTAAAATAGATTTCAAATACTTTAAAGTATCCAAATTAGATACTCTGAGATCAATTTCAAATTTGACAGACGTATGTAAATCAGTAGATCAAATTGCAATGTGGGTTTTGAAAGGTTTCTGTCCTAATAGATTCTGCTGGACATTACAGCAGCGGTGTAGCCAGACCACCAGCCCCTCCCTCCCTGATTACAGATTCCTCCTAATTACCAGAATTCCCACGTCACCGGTGCCCACCCCCAAGTGCCATCCCCTCTCATTTGGAATACTTTAAAAGCCCAGTGCAGACTGCACCTGGGGAAATTCGCCAGGCCACCTAGGCAGAACGTTTTTCCCTCCGCGTCCTCAACCCCAACCCCAATAAATTCTTCCCTTGGATAAAGCCTGCTTTTCCACTGCGCGGAGTACTCTAACTTCTGTTTCTCTGCGCCGCTCTTGAAAAAACCTAACAGGTTTCATAAAATTTTCACTTATCTTAATTCCAGCTCTTAGAGTTTTGGATAATTGCCTCAACTGTGTCACAAATATTTTTATTTTCCAAATTATCACACTACACAGTTTCTATAGATTTCTTTTTTAATTTTATTCCTTCCAAGATTAGTATTTGTGTGTGTCTGTTTACATATACTTAGGAATAAAGGAGAGTTAAGTTGTAAACTGTTTGTGTGATTTCTACCCCCAGGTCTGATTACAATCGGAATTTTTGTTTTCCAAACTTAACATTAACACATCATTTTCAGGGCTCACTTGAAATACAAATATAAATATTCAACCTCATTCTGTGTAGGCGAAAGCACTGGGAATGGCTTCTGCTCAGTAGTACACAGGTATGTTCCTTTTTCCCTCTATCAGTTACTGTCTTTTTGCCAAAAACACGTTAAAGACTTAAAAGAGTCAGAACATTTTTATGTAAAAACAGACCTAGACATAAAGTATTAGTTTCATTTTATTTCATGATTTATAACCTGAGAATTCATAAAAATAAAAATAATGTCTAATCATTTATCGAAACAACATTCAAGTGGATAATAAGCAATAAAATATTTGATGAAGCCAGTAGTTCAGTTATTGATTTGGGGTTAGAGTTGAACATTTTCTCATTTACTTTTCATCTTCCAGCATGCTAGGTGTCTTTGAAAGAGTAACAGATAACATGTAATGAGTTTCATTGTTTCAGAAAAAACAAAACAATGTTTTAGTGGGAGAACTTAGAGATACATCAGGAAGAAAATAGCATTTTGGCAGTGTGCTGGTAAAAACATAATGAAAGAAAGCCTTGCTAGTGTCCAGAAGGACAGAATCATAGGAAAAAGAAAGACAAGTTTGAGGGCCCTGATAGTCAACAAACTTGGTATAGACAAAAAGAATCTATAAGATTGTTATTGCTGAAGATGGATAGATGAGAAAAATAGTAAATGATTTCATTATGGGTAAGCAGGAAGTTTACATATTTTATATTCATAAAAATTCATTGTCAGAATAATTATTTCAATTTAAATTGAAATCTCTTGATATTGGCAAAAAATGGGAGATGTTTCCATTTTCATAACTGAAAAATGCTTAGAATGTTAGATGAAATTTTTCATTTTTGTTTTCACATAAAAATAAACTTGCAGCAACATCTTTTAATATTTTTGTAACTCTTTGTGAGTTTATTGATTTAGATCTAGATGCTTCTATTTCATTAATGTTATCATACCTGTTATTTAGGCTGGGTCACAAATTTCTACACTGTAACATCCATGGGTTTCAAACATGTAAGCTTTGGTAAGATAATAAATTTTTCAGTCAAAGCATTATTAATTAAATATTTTTAAATCTCTTTAATAAATGTGTATTTATTTGTTGCTTTGTTTTGTTTTGTTTTTTGGTGGCACCAGGGATCAAACTCATGACCTCGTGTTTGCCAGTGTTTATTTATTTTCACTTTCAATTTTACCAATATGTAATTGTTGTAGTCAGGGTATACAGGGATAACGATTTATTACAGAACACATAATTTATAAGGTTACTTTATAATATTCACCTAAAGAGTCAAATGCAAAATGATGTGGGAGATGTGTCTACACATAAGAGACCCAAAGAATCCAGCTGAGGGCTTGGATCCCACGCCAATGTCCTGTACAAGTCCAGCTGAAGGCCTAGAGCCCACGACAGTATCTCATGCATGTCTGTACCAAGGCTCTGTACTGGGAAAGCCCAAAGGTCAGTGGTGGAAGCTAGAAAGCGTGCTCTAGCAGGATGAAGGATCTGTGCCTGCAGGCTGAAGAACCTGCACTGGAGCCAGAGAGCGACGCTCAAGGTAAGGACCAGAGCTCCCCCAAAGAGAACCACAGCCAACCTCAATAACAGTGAGGAACTGAGGTCCTCTGACAATGAGAACAGCTGAGTTCATATCAAGAAAATCATGGCGACAACTTCTCCAGGAGAATCATCAGTGTGCCATCTTTCCCTCTAATTCTGTTTTTATGCTGTTGGCAACAATCCTCAGGTGGGCCTTCACACCCAGCACCACACTGATTCAGTTCAGGTGGGTGTTAAAAGTTGAACATAATTAATTCACCATAGTATTTAATAATTGAATTTAAACATATATTTCAAAGTTACGGAACAATTAGAAAAGAAATACAGTGAGCTCCCATGTGATTCTTACCCAGCTTACCTAAATGTTAACATTTTACTATATTATTTGTAAAATTTTTCTATTCATGTATATAAATAATTGTATGTATTTCTGTGTGTTTATACAAGTATGAACCATTTGATAGTAAATAGCAGATATGATATTTCTTTACCCTTCAATGTTTTAGCAAATATTTTCTATAAATAGAACATTCCAAGTATATACACAATTATTCATTGTGTATATTTCACACCACAATTACTTGTTTTTGAGCACACAGGACAGTTATTTTGAAGTATGAATATGTTCTTTGAATTAGATTACTGTGATGCTTCCCCAGCTGTCTGATGGATTCAAGAAAAATTGTTTATTTGAAAATTTTCCAATTTTGACAGATTTTTTTTATCTTTACATGCTAAATAACTGAAAAAAATTTCTAACATTTTTCTTAAATACAAATATTAAAACAACCTCTTTAAATGAAAGAGAAAGCATAACAGAAACTTCCTTAAAAAGATGAATGACTGTGTTTTCTTGGTGATAAATAATTTCTCTAACATTGGATAAATGAATCCTCTAGCTCTGAGTTCTATAGAACTGTTAGAAAATTGACAAAAGTAATTTATCCCAATAAATCATAAAAATGTTTAATTAGTTCCTATTATGGATAACTGTAAAGCTGCCTTTCTTCAGCACATCATGTTAGTCCAAGATAAAGATATTTCCCTAATTTCATGAGATGCAGAAGTATATTAAACTTTGCAAATGTCACTTTATTCCTTTCAAAATAGCAATTACTTTAAATTTTGTCAATTTTATTCTTCAGAGCAATATAAACAAATAAAAAACACTACTAGGTACTATTCTTAAATTGTCACATAGCACAAATACATCTTCGACAATAAAGAAAGCAAAAGTTGAACAATTTGTGGGTAGTAGAATAGCACTGACTATTATTTTAATGTCTCCTAGTCTTTCTAATAAAGTTACCAAGAAGCAAACAAAATGTAAAAACAGATTTTCAGCAGCTTTGGAAACTTAATAGAATACCATGCAAAAATTTTAGGATAAATACATTTAATTCCAGTGTCAATGTAATTTGAGTTATACATATAATTGCCAAAGAATATTGTTAGATAAAAATCTGATATATATTTGGATGCACTACAATATAATCAATTAGAAATAATAAAATATATAACATATTCAAGGATAAATTTACTTGACACATAAAATATTTTAATAAATTCAAGTTCACATATAAAAAATCAGTAGTATAAAATTAATGAAAAATTTTACTTTCATTTTATTTAAAATGTATAATCTAGGCAAATATAATATCTAATATATTACCATATGGATTACTTGTGCATAACATACTTTCTTTTAACTAAAATATGCTCTTTGTGACCTACTAATATTCAAAGTCTTTTTTTTTTGTAC
Organism: Cuniculus paca; assembly: GCA_004365215.1. Taxonomy (NCBI): domain Eukaryota; kingdom Metazoa; phylum Chordata; class Mammalia; order Rodentia; family Cuniculidae; genus Cuniculus; species Cuniculus paca. Next base: position 4,912 of record RJWT010000747.1, on the reverse strand, counting down.
CGAGAATCATACTCATAACCTCATGCTTGCCAGACAGGCTCTTGTGCCACTGAGCTAAACCCTGGCACTGTAACCTACTGATATTAAATGTTGGTTTATTTTAATTCATTTGTAGAATTTTTTGCTTATCATGTTTTGGGCTACATATATTTTTGTTTGTTTGGTTGGTTTTGTTTTGTTTTGTTTTTCTGGAGACAGGGTCTCACTGTGTAGTACAGGCTGGGCTTTAATTCATTTATGCTGCCCAGGTTAGCCTCGAACTCACAGTGATCCTCCTGCTTCAGCCTCCTGAGTGCTGGGATTATAGGCATGCGCCCCTACACCTGACTGCACATGTGTCTTGTAATTTCAATAAAAAACAATTGCTTGATTAAGTGAATTTTTCTTGTGCATTATTTTGTGTTTACTTTTTAATTAAAGTACTTCTATTTGCTAATTTTTAAAAAACATTAAAGTAATTTACTGTCACTTTATTTTACTAATTTCACAATATACCTATGCTGTAGTTATGCAAACAGACTGATTTTTCTAAGTAGAAAATAGTTAAGCAGAATAAGACAAGCAACAATAAATGTCTCCAGGTAGTTTAAGTAGTATTTCCAAAATCTGCTTCAATAATTTGTTGAGAAATACAATCACACTTTAAATGACAAACACAACATTTCACTAGCTTTTATTTTAATGTTTTATATGTAATAAAATTTACTTTTATTTTGTGTTATTGTCACAGCTTTTTTCTCTGATGATTTATATACTTAAAGTGATACCTATAGATTTCAAGAAGGAAAAATATAAAAATGCAGAAAAAGAGTGCTAATAATTGAAAAAATTGCTAAGCAAAAAGTTAATTTCTTGCTTGGCAATTCCTCTGTCAAAGACAATTTTCTTAGGAAAATGATTTGGATAATTTTGAGGTTGTTGAGAGTCTATTTTATTTATTGAATTAGTATTAAACATAACATTTTCATGCAATAGACTGTTTTCTCTATTAACTTTTTCAATTTCTTTGTATTATTCCATGGAAATTTTCACTGACTATAACTTCCTTTCTCTGTAATGTTAAGACCACTCTCAATTGTGTGGCTGTTTTTTTTTTGTTCTTGGAGAATTTTTTAATGATGTAGAGATGTTTGCAACATAATGTTTGTTGAAACAATGAATGTAAAAATTGTACATGTAATATGGTCCTAATTATGTGATATATATTCATAGAAAATGTATCCATTTGTGTCATCATGTGATTTCATTGGAATTCTGATTCTGCTAGATCCCAGGTAGGACAGTAACCTAGAAAAAAATAAATTTAGCCAGAAGAATTATAGTTTTTTTTTTAAGTCAAAATATAGATAATGGTAGCTATGTGAAGGGAACAGTAAATTGAATGATTTAGTGCATAGTAAGGCCTAGCACTACAGTTTTGCAATTATGTAGATATACACCCCTAAAGTTTATGTGATCATAGGCTGGGCCTCTGAGCGATGATTGGAATATGTGGCATTATAACTCACTAGCTTATATCAGGTGGGGCTGTGGAAAGAGTCAGGACACTGACTATAATCTGGAAGGTTATGCTTCTCTTCTTGACTTCTCCCATGAGTGTATCTACTTCCTGTCTACCAGGCCATGAGCAGCTATTCCTTGCCATGCTGTGTTCTGTGCCACCTAGTCTTGGAGCCAGAAAACTCTGGATTGAAACTTCTACAAACTATGAGCCAAAATAAACTTCTATTCTTTTAATTTGCAGCTGTTTGGTATTTTGTCCCAGCAACAAGTAGAGTGACTCAGATCTCGGCATCAGAAAAATAGAGCTGTTGCTGTGTGATATGACCTACCGTGTGGCTGAAGTCTTTGGACCTGGTTCATTGGAGGAGTTTGGAAAGGTTTGGAAATGCTGAATAGAGAAGGTCTAGAATGCAATGAGACAAATTGGAGAAGGATTCTAGTTGGAGCTCAGAAGATCAGAATGCAGATAGAAATGCAGCCAACGAATATCAGACTTAGGTGGTTTCAGTTGGGAACAAAGACTCCATTGGCAGTTGGTCTCTATACCCTCGGTGGTATGCTCTGGCATAAAACATGTCCACATTTTGCTAAAATCCTGAAACTGCAAGCAATTGAAATTAAGATTGGCAGACTAATTAATCTGGTGGAGGAAATTTCAAGAAGTCCAACATTCAGGCTATGACTTGGACACTATTGGGAGTTTTTATCCAGTTCTTCACTAAGAATCAAGAAGATAGGGCACAGATGAGTGATTTTAAAAGTTTTGAGTTTCATTAAAAAGCAGAAGTCTATAAAGTTCTATCAGAAGGCACCTTGGTTGATGAAAAGATTATCATTATGAAAAGGCCAAGTTTAGTGGTACCTTTGCTCATGAACTTCATTTGTTTCACAATTTTGGAAAAGAAAGCCACATTTCTTTGTGCAGGAAATATGGCCCTGGTCATATGTGTCCCCTAGTGTAGAGTTTGCAAGCAAAACCAAAATTTTACCACATGCTTTTGTTTGCAAACCAAATTGTTCACAAACAAAAGTATGTGTGAACTAAGGTACCACTATACTTTACAAGAGGACAATATAAAAGACGACTTGAAGGCATCACAGGAATTAGAAAAGCCCTGCCTGTTTGAAGGCTCAAAGTTGCAGAAGCGAAGGGTCTTGCTTGAGAACAGACCCAGAACATCAGGCTACAGAACAGTCATCTAAAGAATTTGTTTCCAAGGATTCAATTTATAGTTCTTAGCTATCCAGGTACTGAGAGACATCAACAACCATGATACAAGGAAGTGTGACTACTGCTCAAGCTTGTCAGAGAACTTGGCATCATCCACATGGTACTCATTTTACAGGTATGCAAAACATAAGAGCTGTGAGATCAGAGAGGCTTCCACCCAGATTTCAGACTGCCTGGGAGACAAAGCAGTGTGCCTTTGAGAGGGCAATGCACGAAGCTGTGAGAGTGAAGTGAAACGTGCAGTAGAGACCCCACAAAATTGAAAGTCAGGAATGTGGAACATATGAAGAAAGCCTCAAGGAGTGAGCAAGTCAGCCCAAGAGAGAAACCAGGAGAGATTCTAAAATAGATGTTTAAGCCTTTAAGCCCCTTACCTGGCTGATGCAGCAAGGCCACAAGATGTACTAATTCTGTATAAAACCTCAAGACCAACTAAGGCAAAATGTGCCTGGCTGTTTTGTCTACGTTGCCCTGAAAACTTGTAAACACACCCTATTCCTACCAACCTGCCCTAAGAATTGTTTGCTTGGTAACTGATGACCCGGACTTCTACCCACTCCTGGACACCCACATTCTTCGCTTCTATACTTCCTACTTTCTAATGCTGTATAAACCCAAAAATAACTGCAGTTTGGGGCTGATGCTCTGAAATGATTACCCCTTCAGCCTTCTGGCATAATAAACATGGACCTTTCTACCCCTTGGTGCGGAGCATCTTCCTTTTGGTTGAATATCATTTCTGCAACAATCCAACAAGCCAGTGGCATAATGGTGGGGTTGCCCAAGCCCTTTGGAGTGAACAGCTCACCACAGCTTACCTTGTGTTCTGCTCATAGAATTATAGAATTCAAAGTTTTACTAATGACACATTGGGGATCAAACATTCAACACATCAACATTGGAAGCACAAAACACATTCAACCATGGCAATTTCAAATGTCATAGTTCTCTCAAGGAGTGGTGACATATGCCGATAATCTCAGCACTTGGGAGGCTGAGGCAGGAGGATAGTCATGGAGTTTTAGGCTAGCCTGGGCTACATAGTGAGTTCTAGGTCACCTGGAATACACGATGAGACCCTGTCTCAAAAAAAGGTCATAGTTCTCAATAAATGTTAATTATGTATCTGCCCTCCTTAACTTTTCTTCATAATTAATACATAATGTAAAAATTTGGGCTCATTTTTTTCATAAGAAGGAACAAGCCATGTCATCCTTCCTCCTCTTATGCTCCAGTTGGTTCAATCCTTTCAAAATTATATACAACAGTGCTTTTGATTACCCTGCACAGTTACCCTAGCATGCCCTTACCAAATCTGTATGGTTCCAAATTTGTGATTCCTCAATAAATGAACCTAGTACCTTCAAATACCTGTCAGTAAGTTCAGAGTTCATTTCAGCACAGATTTTTTCATGTAAATTCTTTGTCTTGTATTTAGAAACCTAAATTTAAATGTTTCTATTTTGATATTAAAGTTTGTACATACATAATAAATTTTGTTCAAAGTGCATTTAAGTCACAACACCACTTTAACATTTAGTTTTTTATAAGGCTATTCATAGTTAAAAGGATCTTAGTTACTTTCTTGTTGCTGGAACAAAACACAGACCACCCACAAGTGAAAGGAGGAAAAGTTTATGTTAGCTCACAGTTTGTAAAGGTTTTAGTCCATAGTTAGCAGTCTCCAAGGCATGGCAGCAAGGCAGAGGGGTATAGCATATTAGAAACAGTTTGTAACATTGCTGGCAGGACACAGGAAAGTAACAAACATTAGTTTCTTTTTCATTCCATTCAGGTTACATGCCAATTGGTTGGTGCCACACACATCGGGATGAACTTCTTATTATTTACACCCAGAACCATGCTAAACCAATCAGAGGACTAATTTATTTACCATATAACCTTAATGCATGTTCACACACCCTAGATCCAGCCACCTGTGAAAAACCCCACCTGTCAACTATGAACACATGAAGCTTTGGGGGGACCACTAAACACAATCCATATCCTTGTGTAAGTCCTTTATTACCAATACTTACAGCTAATCACAAAACTACGTCTTTATCTTTCATGTTACTGGATGCTTTCAGTCCTTAAAAGCAAGTTTGAATTAAGTGATAATTTGAGTCATTGAATGCAAAATCAAGAGATTTTAAAAGACATACACACTGTTCCAGA
>RJWT010000746.1:0-58665 GCA_004365215.1 Cuniculus paca | reverse complement strand
GTAAATAGTGAAAAGATAAGACTTTTTCTTTCCTCTGCATGAGAATATCTAGTTTTCCAGCACCTTTTATTAAAAAGGTTGTCCTTTCTCTAAGTTGTTCTTAGCAGCTTTGTCAAAAAATGAATTGGTGCAGTTGCATGGGTTGAGTTTTAGGCTCCCTGTTTGTCTGTATACCTGTATTTACACTACACTATGTTGTTTGATTATTACGGTTTGGTGGTACATTTTGATGCCAGGTAGTATAATGCTTCCTGTTTTGTTCTTTTCTTGCTCAAGATTGCTTCTGCTACTCAAGATTGTTTGTGGTTCTGAATTTTAGGATTATTTTTTCTAGTTCTATGAAAAATCTCATTGGTATTTTGTAGGGCTGGTATTGAATATGTACATGTCACTTTGAGTAATGTGACATTTTACAGTATTGACACTTGTGTGAATGTGCATGTCTTTACATTTTTTGATGTTCTCTGATTTTCTTCATCAATATATGGTAGTTTAGAGGTCTTCCACCTCTTTGGTTAAATGTATTCCTAGGTCTTTTATTTGTACTTACTATAAATGGAATTGCTTTCCTGATTTTTGTTTCAGGTAATTTACTATCAACATGTAGCAACATTACTAACATTCATATGTTGATTTTTGTATCCTGCAGTTTTTGCTGAATTTGTTTATTCTAGCTAAATTTGTTCTAGTAGATTTTTAAGATAGATTTTTGGTGCAATCTTTGTAGTTTTTGTATATATAAAAATGTCATCCGTAAACAATGACAAGTTGATTTCCTCTTTTCCAGTTTTGATGCCCTGTATTTCTTTTTCTGGCCTGTTTGTTGTGACTTGAATTTCTAATAATATATTGAATATAAATGGTGAGCTTAAGTATCTTTGTCTTGTTCCATTATTTTATTTTATTTATTTTTATTTTATTATGTGTGAGGAACATATGGGTAAAGGTTGGTTCATTTGTATTTTCAGTTAGGAGTAAGAATATCTTGTGTGCTCTTGCACAGTAGGGTGACTGTAGATCATAATTATACACCATATATTTTAGAAAGCTAGAAAAAGGAATTCTAAATGTTTTCACTGTAAAGAAATATGTTTTAAGAGATTTGTTTAACCCAATTTAAACATTAGTGCATCCATATAACAAGGCATTACACTGTATCTATTAATATGTATAATTTTTATGTTTTAACTATATCAGTTAAAATAAATTACTAAAAAACTGAAAAAGGTTACACAAAGAAGGCTTTCAAAGTAGATTTCAGTTTTTTTTGTTTTTTTTTTTAATGAGCAGGATATATTTATTGAGAGAAAGCTTCTGTCCTAGAGAGACAGAAGGGGTCCCAAGTGGGTTGCCTAGATTTCAATTTAATAGATAATGACCAATAACCTACATTTTAACAATAAAATTAAGTGCCTTTCAATGTTAAAGCACAACGTTCTTTTACTGTCTGGTTCTAAAACGAAAGGTACTTTTTCATGGCTGTGTTGTCAAATTTTTAGTTCTTTTTAATTACTATATAGTCTCTTCAAAGGAAAAAAGTATTCTGCAGTGAATCTAGAACTCCTTAATTAGCTTCTCAGACTTTTGGAGGTTGTGTTAAACTGCTTAAAGTAAGATAAAAAATTCTTTCATGTATTGGTGATACAGGGGAATGAAACTCTCAAACCTACTAGATGTTCCTCACGAGTTCGTGGTCTCTAAAATCAAAGAGTGAATTTTAGGAACAACAGCGGTTATGAGCAGGATGTATTTATTGAGAGAAAGAATGCTTCTGTCTGAGAGAGAGACAGAAGGGGTCCAGAGTAGGTTGCCAAAGATTTTGGCTTTTTGAGAGACTTTTATAGAGTAAAACCACGAGGTGAGATGGATCCAAGATGGGGAAAACCTGGGAACTCGCAAGGCAAACAGGCATGAGGTAGGACAGAACTATAGTCAACCAATAAGATTAATTGTTCAGGTAAAACTGACCAAATCAGGGACAAATAGGGAAGCCAGTCAGGTAGCAAGCGAGCATTCTTAAGGATCAGTGACTCTTCCTAAAGGGGATTGGGATGGTCAAGGTGATCCATACCTATTTAGAATGTCAATCCCTGATGTTTCTACTTAGGGTGTGGTTGCATTTGTTTTTCCTTTTGTCTTGAGATCTGGGTTACAGCGGGAAGTGTCTGTCTCCTCCAAGGTTACAAGACATCTGGTCCTCTGTGTGGGCTTTCTCGAGGGCCTGGCCCTGTCTGACTGCTTAGAATATTTCTAACTCAGCTGCCTGTAACATTGATAAATACTTTTTCTTAGCACTTTGCTGAAAACATTGGCCCCATAATATGTCTGCACTTAGAAATAATTGTTTTAGAATCATATACTGATACATATATATATGTATATGTATATATATGTATCTTCATTTATTTATTTGAAAAACCTATTTCTTTGGAATGTATTTTTATCTTTAACAGTGAACTTACACATTTACATATTTTTATAATTTATGTATTTATTAAAGTTTCTTTTCATAAGTGGAAAATTTGACATTTAACTGTTATGTTTTGTTTTGTTTTGTTTTGTTTTGAAACAGGGTCTTGCTGTATAATTCAGGCCGGTCTCAAACTCACTATGTAGCCAAGACTGGCCTCAAACTCATATCAGTCCTCCTGTCTCAGCCTCCTGAGTGCTGGGATTACAGGCATGCACCACCACGCCTCACCTTGACATTAACTTTTAAGAGAATATTTTATTTTAAAATGAATACCATTTGTTTGATTATATAACTTTGAAAAAAGTAAAATAATTTCAGGAAGTTAACAGGATATGTTTCTAATTAAAGAAAATCACAGTCATTGATTGGCTCATTTGTGCATTTGCTCATTCACTCAGTAATTTATTAAGTGCCTTACGTTAGATATATACCAGGAACAGAGAAAATCCTACTGAGTTTACATTCTAGTAATACTTTACTGTTGTAACTTTTTTCCTCCATAGCCATCTATTTATAAATTATGTCAGAAGGGAATAAAAAGTTCGTGTTAAAACAATGCACAGGCAGTAATTGGTGTTTTGTTTTGTTTTGTTTTGTTTTGTTTTGTTTTGTTTTTGGTAGGGTCTTGCTTTGTAGTTTAGGCTGGCTTTGAGTTGATCCTCCTGTCCTGCCTCAGCCTCCCTAGAGCTGGAATTATAGGCATGTGCCATCACACCCAGCAGTAATTGCTTTTTAAAGCCTTTATTTATTAGTGCTGCTATAACAAAATACCACAGAGTAGGTGGCTATAAAAACAAATTTATTTTTCTCACTCTTCTGGTAGCTGGAAGATAAGTTACCCCTGCCCCCCAGGGTTTCCCCTGAGGTCTTTCTTCATAGCTTTCAGATGGCTGCCTTCTTACCTATCTCATCACATGATCTTTCCTGTTCCTATGTGTATGTGTCCATGCCCTTGATGTGTATCTCATGTGTCCAAACCTCCTTTTAGAAGAAAACCAGTCAGATTGAATTATTACACTCTAATGGTCTCATTTCATATGATTACTTCTTTGTCGGCCCTCATCTCTACATATAGTTATCGTTAGGACTTCAGTATATAAATGAGGGAGGCACAATTCAGCCTAAAACCAAGGTCTTTATTAATAAAGGGAGAGCCAAGGCTTTCCAATTCTATAAGCACATGAAGAAAGTTTTGATTCTAGACGTTTATGATATGTCACATTTTTGGAAAACATAAAGTTTAGCGACCATGCTTAAATGATTTGAATATACCCCATCACCAGTGGATATTAGCAAATGAAGAATTAAGAGTGCTGTGATTTAAGAATATTCAATTTAAAAATTACCTGAATTTTTAGATTAAGGAGGTAGATGTGTAGTGCCTGCTTCTCAGTTTAGCCAGCCTATACCTGTTTATTGCTGAGAGATAAAGAAGTAACCTAAGCATGTGTATGGGAATCGAAGGTAGGAAAAAGTAATGTATTAAGTGGACTTTTTGTGAATAAACTTTGAGAATCTAGTCATAATTTTATACATATATATATATATTTTCATGACCTTGCGCTTGCTGGGCAGGCACTTATGCCACTGAGCTAAATCCCCAGCCCCATAATTTAAATTTTTAATTTTTACCAAATGAGCAAAAAGTTCTAATTTTAGAAATGTAATCTATTCATCACTTGGGACCTGTTGCCATAAAAACATGCTAAGCAGCAGAAGTTGTAGTTCTTGATTGCTTGTTAGTCTTAAGGAAATAGAAAAATACTTTTGTTTGACAGTAGGAATAAAGCAGCTTGGCTGTCATTTTTCTGGACTTATGATCCAGGAATAGGTTTCTTTTGACAGTCCAGCTTTGGTTTTTGTTTGCTTTGAATGAATCCATTTTAAGTCAGCTGTGGCATTCACTGGAGTTTAACACATGAAAGAAGTCTTCCCTTGAAGTTCATAGCCATTAAAAAGTGTGAGGTACAGACCACTGAGAACTTAAAAAAAAAAAAAAAAAAAAACTAGTTTTAGAGAATAAAACAAATGCATTTTTTATGTATTTCACAAATTGGAAATCTAAGGTAAGTTATTTTTATAAATTTCTTTATTTCATTATTTTCATAAGCCTTTGTTATCTGCAGTGTACACTGCCTTGATCATTCCCATTAGCTCAGCCATTAACCCTCAGTGTACCTGGAGAATTATTAATTACCCATTGTTGTTTTTAATTTTTTTATTTTTACACATTTTAAATTGTTTTATAAGTATTTTACAAAAGAAAAATGAGAAAATTTGATTAGAATCTAACCGCAGAAAACCAGTTTTTAAAAATCAGCTTTACTGAGATTTAATTGACATATATAATAAACTGCACATATGGAAACAGTACAATTTTATAAGTTTTGACGTACAGGCACAAATGTGAAACTGTCTGTATAATCAAGATAGTAAATATATTCTTCACTCCCAAAAGCTTACTCAAATTTCTTCAGTCACTACCTGCTTTTTTTCTCTTATTCACTTTCCTGCTAGACCACTACTGGCTTGATTTTTTCTGTCAATTTGGTTTTTGCTGTAAACTACAACTTCTTCTGCTTAGCAGATTTTTGCTTTAAACAATTAGTTCTCTAAATATTTCCTTAGTTTTCTAAATATTAGATTGGTTTGAATTTCCTAGAATTTTGTGCAATCACAATATATGTTTTTTTTAATCTGACTTCTTTCAGGTGATTTTGAGACTCATCTATTTGTCGCCTATATCAATATCTTTCTTTTTTAATAGAGCATTAATTAGTCTATCACATGTACGTAACACGTTAGGTGTGAAGATATTTATACCCAAAGTGTTATAGTGTCCTTGGAATATAGCTAACTACTCTGTAACTTGTCACACATGACCATGCAATATTTACCCATTTGGTAATACTAATTAGATACTAAATAGGTTCTCATTTCTTACTTGCAAACTTAATGGCTCTTAATTTTGAGATAGAGATGAAATTCATCTTTGATCCATAATTGCAAAGCATTTCATTTTAATTTCTCAACACAATTAGAATGATCAATCTATGGTGGTGGTTTGGCGTTTGTTTTTTTTTTTTTTCTTTTCCTTTTTGCTTCATCTCTTTGCCATTTCACCTTTATATACTTGTATCTTCAACAGTTTTCAGCTATGAGCTGTATAAAGCAAATCATCATATGTATATGTACTAAAGAAATATATTACTACTAAGAGTTTTACTGGTTATCTTCTTTTTTGTTTCTAAATTAATTCTCTTGTCGGCAGAGAATACAGTCTGGCATTTCAGTCCTTTTAAATTTATGATTTGCTTTGTAGCCTAACAGATAGTCTACATTGACATTTGCATTATTTGCACTGAAAATAATGGTTTTTCTTCAGTTGTTGAGTAATACAGTAAGTATCAAGGTGATCGATAGTGTATTCAGGTCATCTCTCTTTGTTGATACTTGCTTATTTCTGTCAGTTAAAACCTCTTCGTAAGATTGTGACATTGTTTCTCCTTTTTATTTTGGGTTGTTGTTTGTGTAAATGTATTTTAAGTCTTTGTTAATATTCCACACATTTACAGTTGTTATATCCTAGTGAATTACATTTTATCATTTTGAAATCTTGTTGAGACCAATGCTGTCTGTAAGTCTGTTGTATCTGGTACTGATAGAACCACCAGCTTTCTTAGAGGATTCTAAATGGTAGGGTTTTTTTCCTGTGCTTTCACTGTCCATAGTTATGTAATACATCTCTTGGTTTTTAAATTTATTTTGATAGCTTCTACCTTTTAATTACAGTGGTTAAGTCATGTATATTTAATGCCGTTATCAATATGATTAGCTTAAATTGGCTTTTAAAAATGGCTTTCTCTTTGTTCCTTCTCTTGTTTCTTTGTCCTCCTTTTTTATTGTTGGGATTCTTTGAATATATTTATGTATTTGACTAGTCTCTTAATTATTGACTTCTTAGCTGTATGCCTGTTAGCATTATTTTTCCTTACTTTTCTAAATACTACAATATAAATCCTTAATGTTTCACAGTCTTTTATTATTAATACTGTACAACTTCATATAAAATGCAGAAGCCTTGCAATTGTGAAAGTCTATTTATAGCTACTATCCCTTGCTTCCTATCATCTTTTATGGAATCATTCTCATATGTATCTCATAAGTATTATATCTATATGCCTTAAATGTATATACAGATTATAAACCCTACAAGCCTATTGTAATTTTGGCTTTAAACAATCCTGAACTTTTTTCTCCTCCAGTGCTGGGATTGAATCCAGAGCCTTTGCACTAAGCCACATCCCCAGCCCATTTTTTGTTTTTTATTTCTAGGGAGATCTTGCTATGTTGCCTGAGTGGGCTTGAACTTTTGATTCTCCTGTATCAGCCTTTCAAAGCGTTAAGACTGTAGGGATATGCCACCACACTCAGCTCGTGTACTTTTAAAAAGGACTTTTACCTATATTTATATTGCATATTTACCTAGGGATGGTGAATTTAATGAACATCAAAAGATAAAGAACAGGCTGAAAATTGTATCTGGTCATAGTGTCTAGTTTCTGTATTAGCAGTCACTCACATGGTTGAATAGGTAGTAGGGCATGCCAGAGAGGCAGTACTGTATTATGAAGACTCATGGGACTCAGTTGGAACAGTAGCTTGTCCAGTAGTGGATTCTAGGGTTAGTGGTTCAGAGATCCAGATGAAATTGGCAGATGAAGTAAGAGTCATTCTCATACAGATTTTCAGCATCATTCAGTGTTGGCTCAAATCACATGTATTTTACTGTATCATTTAAATATAAAAAATATGATTTATGTGAATGATCTGAAATCAGTTAACATATCACATTCTCTTAATTTTTCATTAGATTTGCTTGAATTTTCTAGCTGCATTATAGTCTCTTTTGGAAATAAAGATAATTTTATCAATCCATTTTCTTTTTAGTTTTTGAGCTTATTTTGAATCATATATTTAGACAGCTAAAAATTCCAAAGGTATATAAAGTTGAAAGTATCCCTTCTTCCCTCTTTGTCCCAGGCACAAGCCCTTTCCATTGAGTACCTCAACTTACATTTCCAGGCAGTGAAACTGAAGCAGTAATATAATCTTGCCAACTAAGAAAAGCCCAGGTCCAGGTGGGTTCCCTGCTAACTTCTACAAAAACTTCAGGGAAGATCTAACATTAACACTCCTCAAGCTCACTATTGAAATTTAAGGGTCCAAACAGTGTCTTCCCAAAGTCATTCCTGGAAGCTAGCATTACCCTGATTCTTCAAAAACCAAAGATTCAGCCAGATAGACCAATCTCTTTAAAAAATACAGATAGAAAAATCCTCAAAAATACTGGCCAACAGAATGCAGTAAATCATCAAAAAGATCATGCAGTGTGACCAAGTAGACTTCATGCTAGGGATGCAAGGATGATCTAACATACACAAATCAGTAAATGAAATCCAGCATATAAACAGAAGGACAAAAATCACACAATCATCTCAGTAGATGCAAAAAAAAAGTCTTTGACAAAATCCAGCATCCTTTCATTGATAACACTATTGAAGAAAATAGACACAGAAGGACCTTATGTCAATCTGATAAAAGCCATATATGGCAAACTTATTACCAGTGTCATATTAAATGGGAAAAAAATGTGTGATCTTTTTGATGATTTGTTGCAGTTTGTCAATATTTTGTTGAGGATTTTTGCATTTATGTTTATTAAAGAGATTGGCCAGTGGGTGTTTTTTTTCCCTTTGACTAGTTTTGATACCAGGGTAATTAATGCTAGTTTCTAGGAAATAGTTTGGCAGTTCTCCTTCCCTTTCAGTTTCATTGAAGAGTTGGAGGAGTATTGGCATTAGCTTTTCCTAAAGTTCTCATAGAATTCTGTTGCAAATCCATTTGGTCCTGGGTTTTCTTTGTTGGTAGGATTTTTATTACTACCTACATTTTGTTGCCTTTTATTTAGTCTATGCAGAGTTTTATCTTGGTTGAATTTTTGTAATTCCTACGTGTCTGAAATTTCTCCATTTCTTCTGTTTTCCAATTTATTGGAATGTTAAGTTTTTAAAGTAATTTCTTAAAATATCCCATATTTCAGTGGTGTCACGTCAGTGGTGCTTTTCTCATTTCTAATTGCATTGATTATGGGTTTTTTGTTTCCTTTTGGTGGATAGATTTGACTGAAGGCTTATCAGTCTTATTCTTTAAAAGAACCAACTCTGATTCTCAGTGATTTTCTTTGTATTTTTTTAGTCTCAATTTCACTAATTTCTCCTTTAATCTTTATAATTTCTTTTCTTTTAATCTTGGAGGATTGCTCTTGTTTTTCTAGGACCTTGAGGATGCATTCTTATTATTTGTGTTCACTGAATTCTTTTAATGTGTACATTCAAGGTTATAAACTTCCTTAGAACTACTTTCATTGTGTCCCATATGTTTTGGCATGTTGTGCTTCTATTGTCATTTGATGATAGGAACTTTTTTGTTTCTTGATTTCTTCTACAATCTATTTAGTAATGTATTATTTAATCTTCATGTGTTCATAGTTTTTTTTTTATGTGTTCATAGTTTTTGTGGTTTCTTTTGCTGCTGATTTTATCTTCATGCTATTGTGATCTGTTAATATATAAGGAATTATTTTAGTTCTTTTGTACTTATTTAAGCATGCTGTATGGCCTAGGATATAGTCTATTTTCTGTGCGCTGCTAAAGCAGAAGTTCTGTGTGCTGCTGCTAAAAATGGTATGTTCTATTGTTGTTGGATAAAACACTGTGTAGGTATCTGTAATGTCCCTTTGTTCAGTGGCGTGGCTTAACTGTGCTATTTCTTTGGTCATTTTTTGTGTGGTTGACCTAATTGTGAGAGTAGGATATTAAATTCCCCCACTATGATTGGATTTGTGTCTGTCTGTCCTTTAATGTCCAGACATTCAGTGCGTATTTACAATTGTTATATTCTCCTGTTGAAATGTTTCCTTTATCAATACGAAGTAGCCCTCTTTCTTCTGATCAGCTTTGATTTGAAGTCTGTTATGTCTGAAAATAACATAGCTACTCCTGCTTTCTTTCATATCATTTTCCATCCTTTTAACTTTAGTCGGTGAGCTTTCTCAGCATCCTTGGATGAGGTGTTTCCTGTAAGCAATAATATGGTTCCATTTTGTTTCTTGATCCAATCTGTCTTTTGATTGGAGAATTAAGACTCTTGATGTTGAAAATTACTATATAATGTACTTACTGAATCCTAGGATTACACTGCTTTTCCAGTGCTGATTCCTATTTTTTTCTTTTTTGTTTACTTATTCTCCCTGTTAGATACATACTTTCCTTTGAGCTCTGTGCTGATAACCTCCCTGTCTCTGTCTCTCTTTAATAGCTTCTGTAGTGCTGGTTTAGTGGTCATGAACTTATTTATGATTTGTCATGGAAATTTTTTTCTTTCCCTGTCAACTTTGAAAGCTAATTTTATAGGATATAGAAATCTGTATTGAAAATCCTTTGCTAATTTTTTGTCTATTTGATCTAATTGTGAGAATAGGGTATTGAATTCCCCCTCTGTGTCTTGTTTTAAGGGTATCATTTAGTACATACATTGTCTACTATGTCAACCTTGTCTTCAAGTTCTGATACTTTTTGCACATTGGTTGAACTTGTTACCCATGCTTAATTGAATTTTTTATATCCTGGATTTCTGCTTGATTTCTTTTCATAATTTTTAATTGTTTACCAAAATGGTCATTCATATTTTTTGTTTAACTCAATGAGCTTATTGTTTGTTTCTCCTTTAAGCTCACTGAGTTATTAAATCTTTTATGGTTATATTTATTTAAATTTCTCTTTAAGTTCACTGAACATCTTAGGAATTTGTTATATGTTTCTTTGATGTCCCAAACATACTGGTTTTGGGGTTCTCCAGTTCCCATGAGATCAGCTTCTGGGGAGTTAACAGTTTCTGGAGATATTCTTGTTGCCTTGTTTTCTCATGTTCTCATTGCTTTTGTGGTGAGGGTTGAAGATCACTTAAGGTAGAAAAACTTTGTCACTGTTGTGGAGATCTGTTAGATGATGTCTCCCTGTGATTGGGTTTGATTATGTTTTGGTGTTTATACCCCTTTTCAACCTTCTCAGTGTAATAGTTCAGAGTCTTAGTGTCCAGTCTTCTTTGGGGAGCTTGATCTGCATTAGCACTCGGAGAGGAGAAAATGAACTGCAATAATGTTGTTGACACAAAGGCTTTCAGTTTAAAAAAAAAAACCAAACATTTAAAAGCTACAACAATAGAAGAAAACTGCAGTAACTTGATAGAAATTAAATGTAGATCCTTTTACATTGATTGTGTAACTTGTAAATACTTTTCATCTTATATTTATCATAGTTTCATGCAATTGTTTCAGCTTTTCACTCCTGTTTTGTAACTTTTTCTACTTCCAAGTTTTTTGTTTTTTTTTTAATTTCTTCTTCTAACTTATGTGTGTGTGTGTTCATCTGTGTCCATGTCCTTTCATTTTTATACTGGCATTTATTCTTGAATTTTAACAAACATTTAAAATACTTATATCAACATCTAAGTTGTACTTATTCCTTGCATGCATAAACGTGGACAGTAATCATCAATCACTTCAAGTTTAGTTGAAATTTGGAAGTTGGTTTCTAGATTGGTATTGTTTTCAAAATTCACATTAAACCTCATCACTAATTTATGCTACTCTCATTCTTTTTTTCTTTTTCTTTTTTTTTTTCCGGCACCGGGGATTGAACTCACGACCTTGCGCTTGCCAGGCAGGCGCTTAGGCCACTGAGCTAGATCCCCAGCCCTTACTCTCATTCTTTTTTGAAAATGAAATATAGTGGAATACATACATAGAACAGTATATGATACAGAATATGTTTTCTACTTATAGTTCATTCTTATTCATGTTGGATGATACTCATTATGTAGACATATCATGTTTTAATTGTTCACAAATTGATGGACATTTGTTATTTTTGCTTTGGCGCTATGAACATTATACACAAGTTTTTGTATGAATATTTTCTTTTCAGTTATCTTGTGTATATGTAGGAGTACAAAGGCCTAATCGTGGTAGTTCCTTGTAACCTTTTAAGGAGCTGTCAAACTGTTTTCCCAACACTTTATGTTCCTGTACTAATATATATGGGGTTCACACATGTTCATTGTCAATCTTTTTTTATTATAGTCATCGTATATGATGTGAAGTAATACATCATTGTGGTTTTGATTTGCGTTTCTGTTAAACAAAAGTGGTGGTATTGAACGTCTTTCCATACACTTAGTGACCATTTGTGTATCTTTTGGAAAATGTCTGTTTAAATACTCAGGCTGTTTTAAAATTTGGTTGTCATCTTGTTTTGTTTTGTGGGTGTTCTGTTTTGTACTGATTTTGGTTTTAGTTTTGATTTTTTGAGAAGGGTCTCGCTATGTAGACCAGGCTGGCTTTTGAACTCACTATGTAGACCAGGCTGGTTTCAAACTCGAAGCAATCCTCCTGCCTCAAAGGTATATGCCACCACACCTAGCTGTTTTCTGTTGTTACTGTGTAAGAGTTTCTTATGTACTCTGGATACTATACTTTTATCAAATATATTATTTGTAAATATATTGTCCCATTGTGTGTGTGTATCTTCACTTTCTTGAATAGTGCCTTTTGATGAACAAAAAAAATTTTTTTTTGATGAACACCAATTTATCTGTTTTTCTCGAATGTTGATGCTCATCTGAAATGCTGCCTAATCCAGGGTCACAAAGATTCATACTTAGTTTTATTGTAAGAGTTTTATATCTTTAGCTTTTATATTTTGTTCTTGATCTGTTTTATATTAATTTTTGTACATGATGTAAAGAGGGCGCCTGATTTCTTATTTATTTATTTGTTTGTTTGTTTATTTTGCATTCAGTTGTCCCAGCATCATTTGCTAAAAGGATCTTTCTTTCCCTCAGTGAATTGTATTGGCATACATGTCAAAAATCGATTATAAATAGAAGGATCTATTTCCTGGACTTTTTAATTCTGTGCCACTCTTAATTCTGTTCATCAAGGAGTAAAAACATTTTCAGGGCTTTTGAATCATATTGTCCAACTGCCTAATAGAAAAAGACCTTTACCACAAATATGTATACCTGTCCTTATGTTGCCAGTACTACAGTGTTGATTAGTGTAGCTTTGTAGTAAGTTTAGAAGTGTACTCTTCTTTTTCAGGATTTATCTTGACTCTTCTGTTCCTTGCAATTCCATATGAATATTAAGATGAACTTACTAATTTTGGGGTGGGGGAGATCCAGGTGAAATTTCAATAGGGATTGCACTGAAAAAACAAAATACATAGTGAGAGGTCACCTTCGGAGTACGATAGGGAGCCAGGTTTTTCTGTCTTGAAAACAATTTAAGAAAGGGAAAAATTTAAGTGTTTTGTTTTATTTCATTTTGTTTTTTGTTATTGCCATGTGAACCATACCAGCAGGTAACCAAATAATAGGTGAAGTATACCTTTATACATCGGTTCCATCTGATTAGTGAAAAAGGTTAGATTGTCACCATTTAGCAACACCCAAATGAATGAATTGATTGAACTGAATTTCAAAAGCTGCTAACATCCCCAAAAGAGATAATCATATTATGTGCTTCTTGATTTAAAAAAAAGGGGGGGGGCAGGGGATGTAGCTCAGTAGCCTAAGCACCTGCCTGGCAAGCATGAGGTCATGAGTTTGAACCCTGGTGCCACACACACACACACACACAAAAGAAATCCTTTTATGTATGTTGACTGTTCTTCTAATAGAAACGTTGGTGGTTAATAATCCTTTGGTTATTGCTTTAAAACTGATTTTCTGTGGTTCCTTATTTGTGTCTTTGCTTTATGGATGAGTTTATTTGGGGGTGATAAGAAGAGGAGAATATTATATTTTATCTGTTTTGATTTTGCGTTTATGCATGGATCATCCCAGCCTTTGAGGAATATGTGTAATATTTTCTTCTATTTCTATAATTATAATTTAATGTATGATGTGAGGTTTTTTACTTTCTTAAAGCTATGTCAATCTTTTAAAAATAGATTAAGTAGAAATGTATGTGTGTCAGATAGATTATTTTGTAAGTTAAAAATGCTGTTTTGTACTCAACTGATTTCATTTAAAGATTGAAATGGCTATCTCTGCCCCCCCCCACCCCCAGTTTTTTTTACAAGTTAATAGAATAAGAAAACCAGACTGGGCCAGGGATATATAGCTCAGCAGCAAAGCACCTGCTTGGCAAGTACACGGTCATTAGTTTGACTCCCAGTACCAAAAAAGAAAAAACCAGACTACTTTAGCTAATAATAAGTAAATTCAATTTTTCGTGCTGACTTCATTTAAACAGCCTTATTTTAGAGATATGTGGTTCAGCTAACTTTGTGTAGATGGACAGGTGAACATTCAGGCTTCTATTTCATCTACCTTCAAGTTTTTTTTTTCTTCTCAAATGATTTTTATTAAATTATTGGCACAATTTTAACATGGAATCTGATTTTTCTCAGATTGATCCAATTAATCATAAAGTATATTTTTCATATTGTTCATACTGTTTGACTAGTTGTGCAAATCATGATTCAAACTACATTTATTTTGCTTTTTAGGCCTTCCTCATATTTAGTGGTTTTCTTTACTTTACAGAAATACCGGTATCAGGATGAAGATATTCTTCCACAAGAGCACATTTCTCCACAAATCACTAATGAGGTAATAGGACCAGAATTGGTTCATGTCTCAGAGAAGAACCTGTCAGAGATTGAGAATGTCCATGGATTTGTTTCACATTCTCATATTTCACCAATAAAGGTAGGATATTTATGTTACTGCTATGAATTACATGTTTTCAGGATAGCTTATGCTCAGATACCTGTTTATGCCTATATATTCTCCTCTTCCTCCTTTTGGTTGATTTAAGTTCTGCAATTGTAGGATATTTTGTCATATTTCAAAAAAATTTTTTTAAATCTATATTTTATAAATGAATTTTATTCACTAATACTATCTTTACCATAAAAGAAACATTATATTCAAATACCACACATTGAAGTAGTTCTAAACACTTACTTTAAATATGTAGGCATGTAAAAAGAATATTAACATTATCTCTAAAAGCCCAACATGTGACTCGATCCTGTCCTTTCTCCCCTCAAAAGGAACCTCAATCCTGAATTTGGTATTTACCCTTTCTTGTAAAGTTCACATATTTATACTCTAATTAATAGTTATATTGCATATTTTGAGCTTTATATAATGAAATCTTCATATTTGCATTTTTTTGCTCAACAGTATATTTATAGCTTTAACTTCACTGCTCTAGAGTTTTCAGTTTTATAACTTATTCAGTAATTTTTGTCACTTTTGATTGGTACTGAGTTATTTTAAGGTAATTACTAGTATAAAAAGTACTGCTAAAAACACTATGGACATCTTCATGAATTATGCCACATTACTTTTCACTAACTGTGTAATTTCCATTTTCAAAAGCAGTATGTGACAATTTTTAATTTATATTCTCATTGACTTTATATTCTCGTTTTGGATTTGAAGTGGTATCTCATTGTGATTTTAACTGTTTATTTCTTTGTTTGCTAATAAGATAGGAGAGGCTTCCTATGTTGTGGTATATGCCTATTTAGAAAGGGTTTTGTATATATTCTGAATATCAATCCTTTGCTGGTTATATGTATTGTGCATAAAGATCATTTCTTACTAGTAAAACTTCACCTAGGCTTACCTCTTTGAGGGATGATTACATGATATTTGTTAAATTTTTTAATATTTATGGTACCATCCAGATTTTTCTGTTAACAGATAATTTTGCTAGATTATTTTTTCTAGAAACTTTTCCATTTCATACATATTTTCAAATTATTATGGTAATACCTTTGTATTATCTCTTCATAGCTTCATGGCATATATATAGACATGATCTCTTTTCATTCTTAAGATTATTTGTATTTTTTAAAATCATTCTTGCCAAAGAATGGGCTATTTTGAGACTTTTTTTCATAGAACATCTCTTTTTGAAATGTTTTCTCTCTTGTCCTCACCCTGTGTGCCACCATGCTTACCTCACATGTATACACGTTTATGGGCCTATATAATACACACATACATATGTAGATATATAAATAACTATTTTTGTAAGATAGCCTGTATAATAATTTAAGATTGTGTTTGGTAGAAGCATCTGATCCTTGCTTGGGAAATTAAATGAGAGATATCTAGAGTTAAAAAAAAAAATCAGGCAACTGTTAACAGCAGAGATAGTTCTCCATTTATTTATTGGAACCAGAAAGTGAACTCAGGGCCTTGGGCTTGCTAGGTGGGCACCATACTGCTGAGCTATACTCCTGGCCCCTCTCCTTTTATTTTTTTTCCCCCATTTCCTCTTTTTACTTTTTCTCTCCTGCTTTCATAGAGTTTATTCTTTTTGTATCTTTTCTAATTTCTCACATCAGTTGTTGATTGTATTATCAGCCTTTTAAAAATACTATTAGAGTTTCTAAATTTTTCTTTAAGCAGTAATTTATCTGTATCACATATAAGTTTTAATATATAATGTTTTATCTAACATTTTCTTTTGTTTCTGTTGTGTTTTGTTTTGTTTTCTTTGCTCAATGAGTTCTTGTAAAATGTGTTTCTTAATTTTTAAACACAGAAAACTTTATTCCTTTCTTATCTTCTTTATATCTTCTTGTGCATTGTATTTCTCATCTCATTTTTTCTGGGAAGTTACTAATTCTGCTACTCTTCCTTAAGTGGTTATTCTAGAAATTTTTAGCATTTTTAAAAATTTTATTTTAAAACAAAACAAGACCAAAAACAATGATACAGAATGTCAAATCAACATCATAGGAGATTAACAATGGTTAGTGTGTTACATATTGTTATCTTCAAAGTAGTTGCTCAGATTACAAGATAAAGGCATGAAAAAATGATAAAACAGTGAAATCACAAACTGTTCTTTTGATGAATGGAGATTAGTAGTATGATTATCTATCATATACATTCTCCCTTCTTTTTTCTCCTTTCAAAGTTTAGGATTTTAAGGACACTTTTTTGGAGGGGAAAGGTACTGAAGATTGAACTCAGGACCTTGTGCCTTTTTTTTTCTTTTTAGAGAATAAAACCAACCAGAATAAAGCCAATCAAAACAAAACAGTGTAAGTGATACATGGTTTCAAAACAAGATAATAGGAAATCAACAATGGTTACCATAATGCCTCTTGCTGTCTTCAAAATGGCTGCCCATACCATCAGACATGGGAAAATAAAACAGAACAAAATAGAACCAATAAAAACAAAACAATGAATGTAATACAGGACTTCAAAACAAAATAATAGCAAATCCAAAATAGCTACTGTGATCTCTATATTATTATCTTTGAAATAGCTGCCCATGCCAGCAGATACAATAAAATCAAACAAGGCAAAACAGAATAAAACCAAACTAAACCAAACAATGAAAACAATGCAGGACTTTAAAACAAGATAATAGGGAATTAACAGTGGCTACCATCTTCAGAAGGAGATTACCCATAGATGGTGTACTACGTATTGTTATCCTCCAAATTGATGATCAGATTACCAGCTTTAGGCCTGCAAAGTCAGTGAAACACTAAACACTGTAAGCATTAAGTTGTGTTTTACTTCAGTAGCTGTCATCTCAGCCTGTATTTCTCTGGATTAGCCAGTTACTTACATGGGGTGGGGTGTGGGTGGGGGGAATTGGCTCTTGTTGTTTCTCAGCCTGCATGCCGGGAGGGGCTGGTTGTCCTCCCCACAGCCAGTACACAGGCAGTGTCTGGCTGTGCACAGGATGTGTCTGGCTTCTTGTTCTCCTCCCTGTGGCCTATGAATAGCGTAGAAATTTTAATATACATATTTAATTTAACAGAAACTTAATAAATATCTTTTACCCTCATTCTGAACAACTTAAGACCTTTAGAACACTTGAAGTCCAAGCACCGCCTCCTGTCTTAAATTCTGTTCTTGTCAGTGTATCCCTGTTTCCTTTTGACTGACTTGATCTATTTCTTTAGTCAAAAAACCCTCCCAGGGTATGTATAATTCTTTTGTTTGTGATGTTTTAAAGTTGCAGTCATTCTGGTTGTTGGAAATGACCCAAAACCAATTTGTACACGGTCAAATCTTGGTCTTTTTGTTGATGTTTTTGTTGTTAATTTGGTATGTGTGCAGATTCTGACACAAGCAGGCATTAAAATAGTGAGCCAGCATGCATAAATATTTGTTGTAGCCTGTTCCTTATATATGATACAGCTTCAGTTCTCTGTTGTTACATAAAATGGTCATTCTGGTAAATAAAATATTCTAGAGATGAGATGTTGTCTCAAGATCTCCGGATAATTTAGGGATTAAACCTGAGGTACCACTTACAGATATATGTCTCTTCAGAGTATGGTCTTTCCCCAGTGCAAGAGTAGAATGTGAAGATATGTATGCCTTTTCAGAGTCTGTTCTTTCCTAAATGTAAGGAGAATGTGTCTAAATTAATTTAACCAGTTCATGTAACTGGAATGCAATGATTTCACTAGTGAAACTCATCTTTGTTATTTAATGAGCTACTAATTTCATCAGTGAATATCCACTTTGTTTTGATGGTCACAATCTTTAGTTGATCAGATATTAAAACGGAAATGCTAATAGCAACCATCTCCCCATATGACCTTTTCAAATGCTAACCTATCAGTTTTGGGGTGTGACTTTCTAACTGGGACAATTTACTGCCCTTCAAAATGGTTCTTGACTGTCACTGGATTCACCTAAGGAGCTTTAAAAATTACTGATGCCACTTTTTCACAATGGGTTTGCTGCGAGAGCACAGTTGTAGTGAAAACCACCACTGAATCAAAGGCAGTGTGGGAAAGGAAAAGACTCACATTAATACCGTCATTGGACACGTGGATTCCGGCAAGTCCACCACTACTGGTCATCTAATCTATGTGGTGGCATCGACAAAAGAATCATTGAAGAATTTGAGAAGGAGGCTGCTGAGATGGGGAAGCGTTCATTCAAATATGCCCAGGTGTTGGATAAACTGAAAGCTGAATGTGAGTGTGGTATCACCATTGACATCTGACATCTCCCTGTGGAAATTTGAGACCAGCAAATATTATGTGACTATCATCGATGCCCCCGGACACAGGACTTTATCAAAAACATGATTATGGGCACATCTCAGGCTGACTGTGCTGTCCTGATTGTTGCTGCTGGTGCTGGTGAATTCAAAGCTGATATCTCCAAGAATGTGCAGACCCGTGAGCATGCCCTTCTAGCTTACACACTGGGTGTGAAACAACTAATTGTCAGTGTTAACAAAATGGATTCCACTGAGCCACCCTACAGCCAGAAGAGATCCAAGGAAATTGTTAAGGAAGTCAGCACCTACAGTAAGAAAATTGGCTACAACCCTGACATGGTAGCTTTTGTGCCAGATTCTGGTAGGAATGGTGACAGCATGCTGGAGCCAAGTGCTAAGATGCCTTGGTTCAAGGGATGGAAGGTCACTCGTAAAGACGGCAACGCCAGTGGAACCGCACTGCTTGAAGCTTTGTATTGCATCCTTCCACCCACCCGCCCAACTAACAAGTCTTTGCAGCTGCCCCTCCAGGATATCTACAGAATTGATGGTATTGGTACCGTGCCCATGAGCTGAGTGGAGACTGCTGTTCTCAAACCTGGCATAGTGGTCACCTTCACTCCAGTCGATATAACTGAAGTAAAGTCTGTTGAAATGCACCATGAAGCTTTGAGTGAAGCTTTTCCTGGAGACAGTGTGGGCTTCAGTGTCAAGAATGTTTCTGTCAAAATGACCCACTGATGGAAGCAGCTGGTTTCACTGCTCAGGTGGTTATCCTAAACCATCCTGGCCAGATCAGTGCTGACTATGCCCTCTACTGGATTGTCACACAGCTCACGTTGCTTGCAAGTTTGCTGAACTGAAACAAAAGATTGATTGCCAATCTGGTAAGAAGCTGGAAGATGGGCCCAAATTTTTGAAATCTGGTGATGCTGCCATCTTTGACATGGTTCCAGGCAAGTGCATGTGCATTGAGAGCCTTTTTGACTCTCCACCTCCGGGTCATTTCGCTGTTTGCGATGTGAGACAGACAGTTGCTGTGGGTGTCATTGAAGCGGTGGACAAGAAGGCTGATGGAGTTGGCATGGTCACCAGGTCCGCTCAGAAAGCTCAGAAGGCTATATGAATATTACCCCTAACACCTGCCACCCCAGTCTTAATCAGTGGTGGAAGACCGGTCTCAGAACTGTTTCTCCT
This sequence comes from Cuniculus paca, assembly GCA_004365215.1. Classification (NCBI taxonomy): domain Eukaryota; kingdom Metazoa; phylum Chordata; class Mammalia; order Rodentia; family Cuniculidae; genus Cuniculus; species Cuniculus paca. The sequence continues at coordinate 38,860 of RJWT010000746.1, read as the reverse complement.
CATTGGCCATTTAAGTTTAATAGTGAAAGGCTGGTTAATGATAGCAATGCATCGTAAAACCTTCAGAAGGAAAGGAGAGTGTTTTGTGGACCATTTTTCGTGTGTGTGTGTGTGTGTATGTGGCAGTCTGTAAGTTGTTCGTTTTTAAAATCACCACTTTTTAATGGAAACAACTTGACCAAAAATCTGTCACAATTTTGAGATCCATTAAAACAAAGTTTAATGAGAAAAAAAAATTACTGATGCTGGAAATTCTGATTTAATTGGTCTGGGAGCAAGCTGACTTTTGGAAGTTTTACAAGTTCTCCATTGTTTCTGATCTATAAGCGTTGTAAAACATACTGAACCATTTCTGTTTTACCACTGTATTTTAAAGTAAGTTTCTGACATTTTTTTTTCAGTCTGGAAAAAGATGAGTATTTTCAGCATTTGAAAGAGAAAACATTATTCTCTTTGATTCTCAGTTACTCCCTTAATCTAACTCATTTGTCCAGCGCCCTTGCCATAAGAGAATAAAAAATTAATTTTACTGATTCTTATGCTCTCTCCCTAAAATACTTTTTCCTTGTATACAGGAGCTTTTTTGTTATTTATTACATGCAGATTAAATGATAAAAGATTATGTCTTAAGGGCCAGGGACCTAGCTCAGTGGCCTAAGCGCCTGCCTGGCAAGCGCAAGGTCGTGAGTTCAATCCCCGGTGCCGCAAAAAAAAAAAAAAAAGATTGTCTTTTACAGCTTTTTATAAACAGTTTTGACAGAGGCTCATAGATGGTCATATTTGACAAAGGATTATGGTATTAAAATCTTCATCAATTATAAGCCACCCCTTTTTCACATTTTACCTTTTTTGAAATTGTTTACATTTTATAATTGCTGGCATTTTATCATCACCTTAATTAAGGTGCAGTCTTTGTGTAGTGATATATAAACCCTTTGTAGACACATTCTGGTAACATCAAGTGGTGTCTTAGTGTGTCGTTGTCGTAATTAACTGAGAAGCAGCTGAAAACCTGGACATTTTTATAGGCTACTCTCTTCCTCTATCTTTTGCCGTTTATTTTCTTTTGTTAGGTTTTAGCAGTATCATTCTCTCTAAGAATTATAACAAAAAGTCTCTGGTGCTTTTTAAGGACAGCAAATGATTCCTCCCCACTTTGGCTTTTTGGCCATGTCTGGGAACTGAATAGACAAGGATTCTCATTCCTAGGACAAGAAATTATCTCAGTTCTCTTATCTTTTTCTAAATCACACTTTCTTTTTTAAAATATATGAAGTTTTCCCCTATTATAAAGTTGTTATACACATTTTCACATATGAATGTGTTCATATATGTATTTCTGAGGTAATATTTTGCATCAAGTTTTTAAAAGTTAAATTCAAATTTAAGAAGTTTAAAACTTGATCCATATTATTACATAGTATATTTGGGTCATTATTTGGTGGGCATATCTGATCATAGATATTTGTGATTTCCATTTTTATTTGAGTTTGTAAAGAAAGATGTAGTGAACAGCCTTTGAGTAAAAAAGTGTTTGGGCTATGTCCTGAAAGATTTCCACAAGTCAAATTACTGGATCAAAAGCATATGAACATTTTATTTAAGTTCTTGATACTTTTTTGACACTATTCTGATACAATTGTAATTTAAGAATTTTTAAGGTCTCCTTTGAAATTTTTTCATGCACAGATTAAAGTGGCAGCTTCCTCATAAAGTAATAGAGGGCTGAAACATACTTGGAAGGGGGGATACTATTATATAAAATGGTTAGGGTTCCTTTACTTTTAGGAAACCAAAATAGAAAATATTACCTTATTTTGATGCAAAGCAAATTTTAATGGCTTTTAAAGATTTAAAAAAGAACGAATGTTATAAGAAACAGTTAACTGTATTTTATTTAAAATACAGGCTCAATTATTAGATTAACAGCTTTTTTTTTTTTTTTGAACTAGTACAGGGACCTTTTCCATTTTTGTAGTGTTGTGGTTTGGAATGAACTTGTTAAGATACCCATAGAACTCAGTATCTGAATTATTTTTTTAATTTGAAAAAAAATCTTTTATGGTGGGTTCATTAAGTAGAATATAAATCAAACAGTGCTTTAGTCTTCACAATTTTTTTTTGTCTTCACAATTGTAATAAAAGCTAATGTTAAAAAAATTCATTTAGTAGCTGTCTGTTTTAAAATTTGCTGGAAAATTACTTTATCAAGAAACGTGTTTAATAGATGTTTATTAAACATTCAGTTTTTTTATGGAATGTAGTTATATGTGATGAAAAAATAGAGGGAAAATTTAATTATTGAAGTTTTCTGAAGAAAGAAAGTGTTTGAGTAAGTTATATTGAAGGATGGAGAGTTGGGGGCAGTTCCTGGAGTGATAAATAAATACTGTGAGAAGATGACAATCTGAGGAAACCATCAATGCAGAAAGGTTCATTGTACCAGAGGGTACTTGCTAGGAAGTCAGGTCAAGGTGTGGAGAACAGTATCTTGAACTAACAAGAGGCCTTATGAAGTACTTGCCATTATGAAATACACTATGAAGTAACCCATTAAGTTTTTATAGTCGTGCTGCCATTGGTAGTTATTACTAGAATAATGAGAGAAATAAGACAGTAATGAGAGTTAATTTATCCAGAGCTTAGAATGAAGGTAATTATGATTTTTTGATTTAAGACTAAAAGGGAAACTTTCTGGTCAGTATTGGTAAGAGTCTGAAAAAAAGAAATTAGCGATACAATGTTGTATTTGTGTTTTTGTATTTGTTTTTTAATCTTAATATGGAAGAAAAAAAACATGATGAGAGCCAGATGTGGTGACCCATGCCTGTAATCCCAGCACTTGGGAGGCTGAGGCAGGAGGATCTACAAGTTTGAGGCCAGCCTGGGCTATTAGTGAGTAAAAGGCAGCCCAAACTATATAGCAAGATCCTGTCTCAAAAATTAAAAGAACAAGATGAGTAAATTTGGGGGTAAGAAGAGTATCAAGATTCTAAAAACTAAAAATGAGTTGGGACTTGGGGAAGGTGGTCACAAAAGTAAATTTAGCAAATAAGCAAATCTTAAGCCTTTTTCAAAAGAGTTTGACATCTAGATGAAGCGACAGGAGGACAATAGGTGCATTACTAACTAACTATATGGGAAGTTGCGGTGATAATTGAGGAAACAAAAGATTTCATATTTTGTATTTTCTTTATAGCAAGGAAGAGTTTGTTCACCTAGTTTGTGCAAAGTGAACACTGTTAAGAGGGATTTGAAATCAGAAGAGAGTATATATGGAAGTAATTTTTCTGTTAGTATATCTTCTACCCTAGACATATTACATTTAATAGTAGTGAGAATATTATACGATGAAATTACCAACTGTGCTTAAATTTTTCAAAAATTATGAGAAATGGGAGGAATAGGAGAATGGACATAAGCAAGTATGAGCCTTTCGAACTGAATGCTGCAGTAGAATCTTCCCATTTCAAGTAAACAGTGGGAACCTTTTGAATTCAATTTTGTTTCCACATCCCTGGAGCGTACAAACTGGTTTTTTTTTCTTATGAATTAACTTTTTGGATGACCCTGGCATACTAAAATTAGCATGTAATTTGTATACAGTTTAACCACTAGATGGTGCTCATATAGAGGGATTTGTATATGCAGTATAATAAGAGTTTGTCTCAGTAACAGTCCATGTTCTTACTGATATTCTCAGACTGGTCTTGTCTTATCTAGAGGTATTGTTGTGCTTTAAAATTTAACAGCTTAGATGATAATGCTTAAAAGAGTAAGAAAAGTGCCCATTATGTTGCTTTTACAGTGCTTTAGTTTTATAGTTAATTTCTTTTTTAGAATTTAGAGTTTTAGTATAGTTTTCTTCTCATCCTTTAACCTTTTTAAATTTATCAGTAAGGTTATTTAATACTTGCTTTTCATTATACTTAAAAGATTCTGGGTTAAGTCATGAGTTTGGAAATGTGTATGAATAATACAGGACTAACCTATATAAATTTTAACTGTCTTTACTTTCATTTAAGATTATAAAATACATCTTTCTGACAACTGCAAGCTTCATAATCATATTTGAGGCTACATAATAACTCATTTAAGCTTTTTCCCATTGTTTAGGCTAGAAGCGTATTTTATATAATTTTTGTGAAAAACACAACTATACAAAAGCTGTATTATATGAAATGCTAATAGTGATTCTGTTTGTGATTTTGGTTATGTATTTTTTTAATTCATTATTTTAAATAGGCTTCTCAGACTTTTCTATATTTGAATTTAAATTTTGTTGTAGTAGAGTTTATCTTTCACCTCTGTTACATGAATGAGGCTATTCTGAAGCAAGAAATGGTTGCCTTCTGCCTCTCGAATTAAGTCATGGGAAACCAATTTGGACTTCTGTACATAGATGATTTTGTATGCATATACTTGATTGCCACGTGGAAATAGATGAAATGATCTTAGATTTTTGTGCCTTGATAATTTTCCTAAAGACGCCTTTCTGAGAATTTGAAGTTTTTCTCTGAGTAAATTTGGATAAGAAATTCTTACACTGAGAAGCATTTTTTTCTCTGTGTTCTGGTGAAATATGAAATGGAGTAATCTGTCAACTTTAGATCATGCTCAAGCTCTTTGTCTTCCTAGAATAAATCTGTGTTTCCTAAGGGCTTAGTAGTCTATCTGTTGATACTTTTTGCGGCTAGAAGGCAAAAGATTTACATTCAATATTTGCATGTGATATACTCATCATTCCAATCCAAAGTAATAAAACCTGTATCAGTTCTAGAGTGTTCTGTTTTATTTTCCCTTTTTCTGGTTTTTTATCAAAATGTATGGGTCGGAGCACAAATGTTGGTGCCAAATACTCAAACTACAGCACGAATGTAAACCACAATAATCTATTATTATATACCTGACTCAAAATCCTAATTTTTTTCTAGAACTTTAATTTTGTTTTCCCTTTAGGGAAAATTCTCAGTTCTTTGTCTACCTTTGGTGTTTTTCTCTATTCTCCTGCTTCCAATTAAATAGAACCAATCTGTTCAGGACCATAAATCACCAGCTACTGCCTGCACAGTCCTTGAGTAAAAACATGAAACTTTGCTATCATCTGTGTCACAAAACATCTTTCCCCAAGAGTCTTACATGGCTCCCAACCTTTTTAGAGTATATGTCATTATATCTTAGGGAGGACTGAGAGAGAGATAGCATGAACACATTTCTTGCTGAGCTAGATTTGCAATAGACCTCATGTTGTAGTTTGCAGTGTAGTTCACTTTCTAGTAGGCTGCATCTAGTTGATGCACATAGATAAGAATTTAGATAAGCACAGAGATAAGAATATGTCCACATCTGAAAAAAATAACCCATGGCTGAGGTTGAGATTTACATTTTGAGCTTGTTTGAGCTTAAAAATTGAATTATTCGGCTATTAGTAAATTATCAAGTACAGTAGTGGTTTTCTTCATGTATGGTTTTAAAACAACTATGTATTTCAATATAAACTAATATAGCATAATACTAATAGTACAGGCTTAGGAATCTGGTTCTCAAATTTTAAGGTGCTTAAGAATCACTTAGGAGACCAGAAATATAACTCAGTGGTGGCAGCACCTGCCTAGCAAGCATGAGACCCTGCTTTTGATCCCTGTTACCAAAAAAGGGTCTGGGGGAGTCACTTGAGTTTTTTAAGTAGCACCCCAGGCAGTTCTGAGAAAAACTACTATGTTCAATGACTAAACCAAGAGACTAGATGTTGGAAAATGTTCGTTTAGCATCAAACAACATTGTTTTGTAAGCCAGAGTAGTATAAAACATATTCACTACTTATAAAACAAAAGCTATCACTGTTCTTTTGCAGTTTTACAAATTTATAACCTTGCAATCTTAATGATTATAATATGCTAGAGGAAATATTTTGATAGTTTCTTAGCTAGAAATTAGTAAGTAGCTAGTCTTTATCATAAAAGTTCCAGAAGATATTATTTATTTTGCTGATTCATCTGTCTCTCCAGACTCAATTATCAAAATATTAGAAATCAACATATTACATAAAATGAGCATACTACATTACAAATGGATTTCTCCCTCTCAGTAGATGTTCAGAGTTTAACATAATGTAGCTTAGGTAGCACCTTCTAAAACCTTAAAATTAATGCTACATAATGTAAGATTGGTTTTGGTGGCATAATTTGTATGTGAATAGCAAAGTTTCTTTTAGTGAAATTATTTTAACATTCAAAACTGTTGGCAGAAAGAGCCTCTTATATTTTTAAATTCAGTTCATATTTATAATTTATGTAAGCAGTGAAGATGCCATTGGATTTTACTACAGACTGTGATTGAAACTTAGTAACCCAGGGTTTTTCCACCCGGTACATTAAATCAGACAGCCCCAAAGGGTCTCGGTAGTCCAGTGTTTGTAACATCCTTCTTCACCTGCTAATCGACCTCACTTCCTGGATTTCAGTTCGTCTAGTTATCAGCTAACAAAAGAACAGCTTTTGGTTCCTGCAGACGCTGGTGAAAAAATAATCACGAGAGAGAAATCCACCTTATGTCGTCTTTTTTGTCTGCAAAAATAAACTCAGCCATCATATAGCTAACAGGTACAGTGGGAAGATACAAGGTTTTTCATAGGAAGAAACTACAGAGAAAATGAGCATCATTTCTCAAGGTTTTTATTTTCTCTGATCTACAAGTGATGCTGCTGTAATTCTAGCTGCAGTTTTTACCGATCATTCACCACTCAGCAGCTGGTAGAGAAGTAAGACTGCTTGGCAACCACCTGCAGGGCTGCAGAGATGAATTACATTTTCGGAAACAACACACTTCTGTACTCTCGTGCCAGTCGAGGAGGGAATACTAGCTCTAGCCATGGTTCAGTAGGCCCAAAGCAGAAACACTGGGCCAAAAAGGGCTCGTCAGATGAACTGCAGGCTGAGCCAGAACCTTCGCGCTGGCAGCAGATAGTTGCGTTTTTCACTCGAAGACACAGCTTTATTGACTGCATCTCGGTAGCCACCAGCTCCACCCAGGTAACATACCACTTGTTGAAATTATTTTTGATGTATTTCTGTTCACATTTGCTTTGGGAAATGACTTAGCACAGATTTCTTATTAAAAATAGAGCTGTATAACAGAAACCTTGGATATGCAGAAATTTATGTTTTTAGTGCATCATTGCAGGTCTTTAGCACAAAAGGGGAACAAAAATTTTTTTTCCTTATGCTCTTATATAATGCCAAACAAAACAGTCTTGGATTCTGTTGAATGATTTCTCTAAAAATATAAAGCCATTAATACAGAGATTAAAATGTAAATTAATAATGCTCATCTTATTTCTAGACTGTGGTAAATGCTTATAGACTGTGATGTTTGAGCAAAGGAAATGCCTACTTGTTTGGTTTTTGTGTATTGTTAAATAACTATAGGGAGACAAGGAACAAGATAATTTGAAATACTTCCATTTCAGTGTTTTCAATATAAGTTTAATACTATTCCAGCTATTTATACTTTAAAATTATATTAAATTGATTTATTTAAGAGAGTTCATGAGACCTTCCATTCTATAAATACGTATTATCTGGTGTTAATTTGGCATCAGTAAACTTATTCAGTTACATTATCATGGGAACATTTTTTCCTATATTCAGTTTACATTACAAAGAAATGAGCAAACCCTAGAAGTCCTACATTTTAAAAAAGAATCTCATAAAATTACTTATTTTTGAGAGAAATATAAAATCAGTAATTGAGTGAAATGCCTATTGTTATTAAGGGTAAAATGGTGTAAATATTAATAGTTTAAAAAACAGATTTGTTTGACTGTAGTAATAAAAGGATAAGAATAGTTAATTTACAAACAAGTTGAAGATGATGTCATCGGTAATATTTAAATTAACAAAATGCGTACAGCTACATACACATTTCTTTGGACCTTTTAAAAATAATTAGAAGCAGCATAATAAATATGAACTGTAATTGTCCCAGTTTCTTACTGGTTTTAGCCACTAAAATTGTCCTACAGTTGTTTTGATTTTAAAATGTCAGCTTTTTAAAGTAAGAAATTCTGTGTATTTTTCATGCATTTTTGGGAGAAATGAAATTTCTGTGGCAGAGAGAAACAATTGTGTTTTACATGTAGGCACTAAGAATACTTAAGACTTTGAGGGACAATAATTGGTTTAAATTGAATGTTACCCAAAGAATGTAGCTCAGTTTTTACTACGATTATATATATCAAAAAAAGAATGCAAGGACTAAAAATTGGTATTATTTGCTGTAGATTAATAGTGAATGATCTGTTACCAGTAAGAAAAATACCTAAAAACTTTACATATGATTTATGTAAATACATTATTATATATATGTGTATACTATATACACACTATCATTGATGTATCTATAATTTATCCTAAGGCCCTACAAATGAAAAAACAGGAGAAATAATTGACCTATAAGACTGTTGAAACCAGAATTACATTATAGTTACTTAGGAATTGGAGCAAAAAGTTGCAGTCCTATTACACTAAAATAATCATGACCTTTGTTAAGCCATTTTTAGTCATTTCTGCCCCCTTAGTTTGATTCAGATCATTTCTATAAACAGATTAATGAGTTTTTAATTCTTTTAGATCTTTTTGATGATACTTATCTCTTTTTCATTACTTTTGTAATGAAAATTTATCTCTAGAAGTACAGACATTAGGTCAGAGGTTTTAACTTCTATTTTTCCCTGCTCTGGAATAGTATCATTTCATTTTTTCACTTTATACATTTTCCTTACTGGTGAGTTGGATAATTTATATATCCAAATGTTCTGTTATAACTCACTGGGATTTATTTTGTAAGATAAAATATAATAGGACTAAGAACATTAGACATTTGGATCTTAGTTGATGCTGGAATAACCTTTTTCATTTCACCTATTAACTCATGGCTAGTTTTATTCTCTAATACCAGAATTTGTTTATTTTAAGAAACAAAATAGATTAATGAAATGTCATACTGTAATTTATTGAGCATGTACTCTATACCTCTGAATATGATAGTGTAGTAGTATTTTTACTTTTGTCTGTACTGTGATAAATAGGAATTTCCTATTCTGGTGTTGTCAGAAATACTGCTTTTTAAGACTTGATCAGAAGATAACTTTTAATCTAATTATTTCTTACTAGGCTACGTGATACTTTTAGCAGATTGGAGAGTTGTTAGTAAGTCAAATTTTATTAGTATATAAATCATTGCTGTGTTTTAATAGACCCCACATGTCTGCTACAAACAAAATACAGATTCATTTAAATTACTTGTCTGTTGGAGATATTTGTGTTCATAACTAAGATTATGTACCAGGTTCTTGTCAGTACTGGAAATTTATTTGGACACCGTGAATATTTTTGAATGATAAAGAAACCTGGTAGTTATAAACTTCTACAAGACTTAGCTTCTTGGTTCTCAGTCAGCATTTATGAAATCAGTTAATTTCTGTTTCAGGCACCTAGACTGTAACCTGTAACTTAGCCTTCCAAAATATGATGCCTAATCTGACACCCTTTGGGTACCTATATTTTTAATAATAAGATGAGTTTCAAGTGAATTTGTTTACCTTGGGGTTTTTTTGTTTGTTTGTTTGTTTTATTCTTCATACTACTTACATCCTTAATTTTACATAATATAATATAGAATAAATGGTCTACTCATAATTCAGCCCTCATTAGTTCCTTATCTCAGCATCCTTCCTGGCCTAGGATTTAGGATCACTTATGTTAATCTGTCACTCCTGCTTAGTGTACTCATACTCCTTCAATCTAGGACCAGGTTTTATATTCAGCAGGGTTTTTAAGAACTTTAAACCAACACTTCTAGATTTTGTTCCCTTGATTAATTCATAGATGAAGAGTTTAATTTTCTTGATGATATCAATGTTTAGTAATGACAGTAGTAATATAAATTTCAAATAGCTGTAAAGTGTTAAGTCACTTTAAATGTATATTCAGTGACTATTTCTGTAATCTGAACTACTTGAAAATTCCTAACATAAATCATTATACTTATAAAGGTTCCCCCAAACTCCTGACATGCCAAATTAAGCTGAAGGCACCGAAGTTGTATTCTAGAAGTGAATGGAGTAGACATAATGTTGTGTCAGAATTGCAGTAGAATAATAAAATTTTCATGAGAGTAAATGTTAGCCACATGAGTCAAATAATCTGCTTAAAGGAAAAGCTTTTTCCTGAAAAACAGGAAAAAATGTTTACTTCTGTGAAAAAATACGTAAGCTAATTTTTATATAAAAAGAATACTGTTTGTCCTAAAGAGGTATCTTGTGAATTATAAAGGATTTTATTTTATTTTATTTTATTTTATTTTATTTATTTATTTATTTATTTTTTGCGGCACTAGGGATTGAACTCACAACCTTGCGCTTTCCAGGCAGGCACTTAGGCTGCTGAGCTAGATCCCTAGCCCTGGTGTTTTTGAGACAGGGTCTCACTATGCCGTTCAGGCTGGGCTTGAGCTTACTCTGTAGCCCAGGCTGGCCTCAAACTCACAACGATCCGCCTGTCTCACCCTCCCAAGTGCTGGGATTACAGGCGTGAGCCACCATGCCTGGCTAAGGATTTAATTTTAGAGCTATGAGTTGGATATATTGTTCCCAAGATAGAGATAATATTAGTATCCATTTCATTCATTTACTTCTGTTCAGTGATTTAATATATATAACATAGTTAGACTAGTACCTTGTACATAAGTGCTATGTTACAATTAAATTTAGTGTTACAACTTTATACTGCTAAGCTTTGATAATCTATAGGCAAATTTAAATATAAGTAAATAAGAACTTTAGAACCTGGGGAAGTGTAGCACATTTAAGCATTCAGCAAATGCTGTTGTCTGAGTTCACTATAAGTACAAGCAATCCACTTCATTTTTTTTTTTCTTTTTGTTGGGGCACTGGGGATTGAACTCACGACCTTGCGCTTGCCAGGCAGGTGCTGAGACCACTGAGCTAGATCCCCAGCCCTGGTGTTTTGGAGACAGGGTCTCACTGTGCCATTCAGGCTGGCCTTGAGCTCACTTTGTAGCCCAGGCTGGTCTCGAACTCATAGCGATTCGCCTGTCTCAGCCTCCCGAGTGCTGGGATTATAGGCGTGAGCCACCATGCCCGGCTTTCCACTTTTTTTTTTTAATAATCCCTTTATCCTTTTAATAATGTTGAAGTAGACCATAGATCGTTGTAGGTTTTTGTTTTTGTTTTGTTTTTTGGTACTGGGGATCGAACTCATGACCTTGCACTTGCCAGGCAGGCGCTTGTGCCGCTGAGCTAAATCCCTGGCCAATCCACTTTCTTAAGAACCACAGATCTCAGTACCTTTAAATCACAGCATTTAAGTGAGAGACCCAAAAGTCCCTCAAACTATAGATGAAACCCAGTTCCCATACCTTACCTCTCATTCCAATACTCTTCAGCAAATTGCTAAAAACCACCCACAGGTAGATGGCTAAATTTACCTGGTTATCCATTTCTTACTATTCTGCCAAATATATCATCAGAACTAATTACAGGTCTACATTTGTTTTAGCTTCAGTCACTATTAAGAGTTTGAACTGTCTAGATCCCTCTAATGTATCTCCTTATCCTTGTGTGTCTGGTACATCCCTAATCTGTTTTAAACTCGCATTTGTCTCTAACCACAGAAACCCTGTTCACTCTCCACTTAAGAACTTCCAGTTTATAGAATCTCCTTTATCCACGACCTCCTTTGTTGATAGTTTGTCTCACCTTTTCTTCTCTCAAGGAATTCTGGCATTTCCCTGAGAGTACCATTTTTTCTACATTCCTCACAAAAAGTGAAACTTCTTTGTCATGCCCCTTGTACCACAAGACCAACAGGTCCAGTTAATGCCCTCCTTAGCTTATCATAGGTGTGTTATGGAATATTATACCTCCTTCCTCTTTCAAAAGAATTTAGATATCAGTCAGTGCTTTCTAATTTTCCTCGTTTTTGTAGTGATCACTCTTAGCCATTGATAATTTCAACACCTGTTTGCAGTCTTCTCTGCCCGTTACTCTTGTAATCATTCTTAGTGATTTCCAGTATCCTCATACAGTGTATCGAAAATCTAGACTTCTCTATTCGTATCTTTTTCTCTAAGAATCTTTTTTCTTTCATTTGAATTATCTACATAAATTAGTATATTTAACCTTTCCGTACCATTAACTGTACTACTTAATCTGTTTTGTTTGCTTTCCATGCTAAGATTTCATGATCTGTGACTATAACATTGCTTTCCATAATCTCAACTCTTACACTTTGTAACTTCACTGGAAAGATCCAGCCTTTCCAGTTGGTTAATTGCAGCTTTGTCTCTTTCACAGCAGCTCCCAAACTGTACCTTAGGTGTCCAATACCGTTTCCTGCCCCTCATTCTCAATAATCTTGCTTTGTTTCAGCCTATTAAAATTTAAAAAAAAAAAAAAGGCAAACAAACCAGAAACCTGTGTTCCCTTCACTTCTGTACTAGACCTTAGTCCCTTGACTATTCAGGAATTCTGAAATTCTTGTCTCAGTTCTCTTTTAGACTTTCTGTGTAGCATGTATTACTATTTAATGTTATACTGATCCTCTAGCTAATGATTCTTTTCTAATTTGCTCCCCTGGGGAGAATATGAAAAAAAGTGAGTTAGAGAGAAATCAGTGAGTTTTCTCACAAGTAGAGTAACCATATAACTCGTAGACCAAACTGCATACGTTTGATGGAAGGAGAGAGCTATTAATAATTAAAATGGGACAACAGACATAAACAGACTTATAAACAAACAGGAATATGGTCTCTTATTTATATTCATTTATCTTCTGACTGTACCCACAAGACAATGAGTCTAAAATTTCCACCAAGACAGCTTCATTTTGGACCATCATGGGATGACTTACCTTCGTTCTCTATACTGTACATTTTCTTCTGGTGTCATGCCTAGCAATAGTTTTATTTTGAAGTGCTAAATACATACTTTTTTTCTTCATCTCTAAGCATATGCTTATATATAATAATATAGTACCTTTGTATTGAACTAAAATGCGGAGAGAGTAGATAAGCAATCTTCAGTTAGTTTGGAAATGCCGACTCTGATTGATAGTAGGAGAATTTCCAGAAGAGAAGGGTAGAAATAGTCTCTTGTACTCTTGTGAGGATGCTGACTCTCGGCAGAAACATTTCTTCATTTTCTACTGAAAAGCTAGACTTTGTAAGATTAATACTACTACTCAGATTTCAAAATTAATTATCCCACTTTCAACATGAAAAATATTATAGAATGTTATGTATTTTACTTTTCATATATATGTACTTATGAAAAATGTGCCTAAGTGATGTTTAAGAACCAGTCATTCATACAGTAGAACACTTTAGAAAAATGCAAAGATGAAGATTAAAACCAACTGTTCACATTTGTTATATAAACTTTTACAGAATAAAAAATTGACCACGTAGTCTAGCAGTTGCACTCTTCATTGTTTGTCCTGAATTGAAAACTTAGTTCCACACAAAACCATACACATGGTTACAGCAGCTTTTTTATAATTGTTAAAACCCAGAAGCTGTTAAGATCTCTTTCAGAGATGGATAAATGTATTTCAGATAATGGAGTATTTGTGAGTGCTAAAAACAAGTTATCAGATCACCCCCCCCCAAAAAAAGATGGAGGAATGCTAAATTCATTGTTACTAAGTGAAATAAAAGCCAGTCCGAAAAGGATACATGCTATATGATTCCAAGTTGATGACATTCTAGAAAAGGCAAAGCGCAGAGTTTTAGGGCAGTAAAACTATCCTGTATGGTTCGTGACATTGTACACTTGTTAAAATCCACAGATCAGACCCACAGGACTCTGGCTCGTAGTGATGTCAGCACAGGTTCACTGATGATGACACACTGCTCTAGTGTAGAGATGCTGTAGGTGGGCTGTACATGTATGTGGGCAGAGGGCCTAAGGGAGCTTTCTGTACCTCCCATTCAGTTTTACTGTGAACCTAAATTTCCTCTAAAAAGATAAGGTACTGTATTTCAAAATATAAAATCAGTATCTTTAGATTCTATTGGTTTAGTTTGAAAAACTCAGTAAGTTACTTTTAGATAGAAAATGTGTTTTCATCTTTATAGTTTCTGTATAGCGTCGTGATTTTTAGGTGGCAGTTCTATCAAGGGCAAATAGACAAAAATACAGACTGCAATTTTAATCAAACATTTTAAAGTAACATGTTAATAACAGTGCTAGAAAATGACTGCTGCACATACTCATAGGGTTCATGGGAGATTGAGTTTACGTGTTTGGCTTTTATGTCAAGCAATGTTTATTTTTATGAGAATTATGCTTCATACCTCTTACCACAATTGTAATTCAGTAGTCAATGGAGTAATCATTTTGTTTAATTGCTGAACTATAATCATCATGAGAACTGGTACTATGATTGTTCATTTTTCTTTTTTGTATCCCTAGAGCCTTAGGTGGAGAGGGCACTTGATAAGTATTTGCTGAATGAATAAGCATTATATAAATGTTTATTTTCATTTACTCTTATGCTAGTAAGAGGAAGTTTGGTGCTTCTAAATATAATTTGGCCACTGTAAATTTCAAAAACCATTTTTATGTATAACTAGCTTAAAATTTGGCAAGTCTACATTATAGGATGTAAGATCTGTATTTTAGAAGTAATTCAAAGCTCTCTATGAAAATGATTGTGAAGTGTGTATACACTTTAAATATATGAAGAATTTAAGTTCTCATTAAAATTTTAGTGTCAGTTTCTTTAAAGATCTTTTACTGTGTTATTTTGTGCTTCCTGATGCTGCTATTTAAATGTATTTTTAGTCCTCCATTTTTCTCAGTTTAAAATTTTAATAAGTCAAAAGTAGTTGTTCAAACCATGCAGAAATTAATAATCTACATCTATCACCTTAAGAAACTTTAAACAGACTTTTGATGGAATAATTTTACAGTCGTATACAAATCAGTGAACAAAACTGGACCTGTTTTGTATGTTGCAAACCAGTTGGCTATGATATTTGGCAACAGTGAAATTTTAGGAGAAGCCTGAACACAATTTCTGCCCCTTGACAAATTTATTTAAAAGGCTTTCCCTCTCATTTATTAACAGGGGCTCTGCCTGTTCATCCTTTTTCTGTCATTAAGTCCCTGATGGTAGTCCCATTTCTGAACAGTACTTTCAGTATTTGTGAGACTAAACTCTTGACTATAGACTTGTCCAGCCAGCTTTGAAGTATGAAGAAGTTATAGTTATGGGGCCTATTAATTGTCTTACAAGTTTTTTTATTGGCCCTAGAAAAAGGGATTGAAGATTATGATATTTAAATTAAGACATTCCACTCATTTTTGTATATTTAATTCTGACTACTCTTTATGGAACCACCTTGTGTATCAGAGAGATGTAAATTTGAAAAGAAAAATATTTTTCAAGACAGGCAAAATGAATAAGATGCATAGCAAACTTAAGAATGAATTGCTTCAGCTATACCAACATTGCAGGATTTTGGAGGGAGAAAAAAATCCAGCAAAATCATTTCATTTTAATGACTTTTTTCCCCAAACTGGAAGGCTACATACATACAACGTGGAGGTTAAATTCTTTCAGTTATAAGAGCATAGCTTTATTATAGTTTTTATAAAAGTATTTTTAAACAACTCTTGAGTGAAATTTGAAATTTTCACATGTATGATTTGTGTTTTAAATTGTCATGCCCATGTTTTGGGGTGGATGATTTCTTATTTTTATTATCAAGCCATTGGTGGTGAACCTGTGGCACATGTGATACACCGGACTCTTTGTTATCACTGAAAGGTCGAAAAGGTTCCCTATCACTGATTTAAGCACTGCAAAAGGAGTAGATCAGTTATAGCAAGTAAAAATTAACATAGGTGTTTTGAAGTCTTTTCAGTTGCATCCATTGACTGAATCAGCCTTTTTTTTTTTTTTTGGGTCCCTTAAAGCAGTCTAGACACCAGGTATCAGCAAACTACAACCTTCAGGCAAAATCTAGCCTGTCAGCTATTTTTATAAATAAAAATTTTTAGAATGTACTCCTACCTATTTATATATTGCCTTTAGCTACTTTTAAGTAGAAGAGTCAGGTAGTTGCAACAAAACCTGCATGGCAAATAAAACTTTATTCACCTAGAAAACATTTGCCAAACCCTAATTTAAGAATTTTAAGGCTATTTCTTTCTATTTTGAAGTATTACGTATTATCTTTTCAGTAAGAGAATCATAACAATAAAGACAAAATAAAGCTATTTTAAAGAGACAGTGTAGTATGCGTCAGGGTACTCTCTTTAGAGGATGATGGCCTGGATTTAAATCTATATTCTACTGTCCACTAGCCTTGGCACCTTAAGAAGATTACCTAAATTCTTTTTTCCTCGTCTGTAGAAAATAGGGATGAACTTTATCTGCATCAAGATTTAATGAAAAGTAAATGAGACAATGCATGCAAACCCATTTATGATTCCTGATAACAGTAAGGTCATCTTTATCATCTTCACCACCAACATGACAGTAGTAACTATCACCACCACCATTATTGGTTCCACAAAATATTCTGGCTTTTAAAGTGAAGAACACAAAGATGTGAAAAAGCAACCTAATGAGAATGATAAACACAGAGGACTGCAAACCTTAATTTGGGCCAGCCAAAAATAACAGAATCCACACAGTTATTTTAACAGAGAGAATGTAATGTAGGAGATTGGTTAAACAGGTACTGGAGAGCCAAAAAGAAAAAAATGGAACATCTGAGTAAAACACATAATAACAGCAGGAAGCACCTACCTTTAGCGGAACAAAGGGCCCAAAATGAGCTTAGGAGAACCTAGATGTTTGGAGGAAAAGCACTATAGACTTTAAATTGTAAACTCTCAACGAAAAGATTTACTTCTTAATGCAGTTCAAAAAGGAAGATGAAGCTGGGCATGGTGGCTCACGCCTGTAATCTCAGCACTCAGGAGGCTGAGACAGGAGGATCACTGCGAGTTCGAGACCATCCTGGGCTACAAAGTGAGCTCAAGGCCAGCCTGAATGGCGTAGTGAGACCCTGTCTCAAAAAGACAAGGGCCGGGGATTTAGCTCAGTGGCCTAAGTGCCTGCCTCGCAAGTGAGAGGTCATGAGTTCAATCCCCAATGCCGCAAAAAAAAAAAAAAAAGATAGTTTTTGAGGAAATTTACTTGACTAAGATGTTTATTTCCAAATAGGACATTCAGGTAGTCAGTTATTGCAGGATAGAGAACATTAAACTGATAATCTTACAGGTATCTTTACATTTTGAAACTTTGAAGATTGTCAAATGGGAGAATATCTTGAACACTTTCTGATTGCTAGAGCTACCCAAACACACAGAAAGAACCTTCTAGTTATGTCATGTATAAAGCATGAAATGGAAGAAGGGAGGACTAAGTGTATCCCTGAGTGGTTTTAAAGCACTGATAAAATTGGTTGGTTTTGTCAGTTACATGGTCTCATTCATCTTACATATATTAATACTTTTTATGTGCACTGTTCTAGACACGAAGCATACAGGATTGAGGAGAACAAAATCCCAGCTTTTACAGATATGTATTAAAGTAAGACAAAACAGATAATAAACATAATTAACAAAAAATGTGGTATTCTAGAGGAAAGTAATGAGACAAAAAAGTAGATGTGCATAATGACAGGATAATTTATAGGGACTTTGAGTAAAGACATAAAAAATCATAAAAATGAGTCATGTGGCTAGCTAGTCACGAGCATGTGCCTGGCATGGTGGTGCATTCCTGTAATTCCAGCACTCTAGAGACTGAGGCAGGAGGTTCACTGTGAGTTTGAGGCCATCCTGGGCTACACAGTGAGTTCAAGTCCAAGCCTGAACATGTAGCAAGACCCTGTCTAAAAAAAAAAAACAAAAAAACAACGAAACACACACACAACATTCCAGGCAGAGAAATAAATAATAAGACTGGTATGGAGGATATCTGAAGAGCAGCAAGAGGTCACTATAGCTAAAACATAAGTGGAAGGAGAACAAAAGGCCACAGCTTCAGGGGCCTAAATCATTAGGGACTTGTAGAAGAGTGAGCAAAATAGTGCATGATTAGTAAAAAGTATTAAGGTAGTTATGAAGTCCAGGGTTGTGCGTTTTTCTCTACCCACATTCTGATAAAATCAGGTTTAAAACATATTGCAGTGGGTAATGTCATCCCTGTTTGTAAATTATGTAACCACATCTTTATCAAGTTTTAGGTCTCTATTTACTTCAGATTTTTAGTAGTTGGCTCATCCTTTACCAGTACTATAAGATCATCAGCTGAATGCTGATAGAATACCATCTTGCCATAATCAAAGGATCAGAAACTGAACTAAATGAATATTATGAATCTTGTAAGTAGAAATAAAATTCATGAACCAGATGGTCTGTCAGTGTGAACTAACAAATTTGTTTCCATAATAGAATTGTTAAATCTGTTTATTTTTTCTCCATAGTAACTTTAAAATTTAAAAATTGTATTTTAATACTTAGTGATTTGTTTAAAAACATGTCTAGTTTTAGTAGATGTTTGCTTTTAAGATAGTTATGTCATGGATGGCTTTTTTAAAAACTAGTTTATATTAAAAAACACTTGTTTCCAATGGCAGTGGCAAAAGGGTGTTTGAATTATTAAAAATACTATAGCTGGAAGCCATGAAACACTTATCTTTTTCTGGAGGTACTAAGCCTCTGTTGAACAGTGATGCCAAAGCAGTTTTTATGAATCTACTTTGTTGTATTTTATCCTTTTATAAACATTCAAAAAGCTTGCAGCTTTTTCATGGTTTTTTTCTTACTTCTTATGTAGCTGCTTTGACATTTAATGAGAGCAACGTGCGTCATACAGCATAGATCTTTACAAAGGACTAAAGAATTCGTATCAAGAATATAAATTATGTCATTCAAAAACAATGTAAGATCTTTATTGACCAGCAGTACCACAAGGGTACTTACTTTTTCCTACCATCTAAGATACTGATACTAAAGATTTGCTAATTCATTTATTTCACTTTCCCTCAGAATATAGTGTGATTCATCTTAGACAATACTGAGTTTTTTATTGCATTCTAAGCTCAGGTTGTTCCATTTATGTGACATGTTAGTGTAAAATGTAAGCATCATTACATTCCTCATAGTATGGTATCAGTTACCTCCCTTTTTTGTTTCATTTTGTTTGGTTGGTTAGCTGATTTTTTGTTTTAGGGGAGTTGTTTTGTTTTCTTGGGTCTTGGGCCCCCCCCCCCCCACCGAAGTAAGGATCAATCCCAGAGCCTTGTGTTGGCAGGATAAGTACTCTACCACTGTGGTATATTGCCAGCCCTGAAAATTATTTTAATAAGTAATGTAATGAGGAAAAAAATATATTTTGATTAGTCTTGAAATTCTTTTGTGCCTAAATCTCTGTGATACAAGAAGTAATATTTAGTTGCCATTGTGTGTATTATTTGTAGAAGTCCTGACTTATCAGTCACCTGAGATACATCCCAACTCTACATTCAGAATCAGTCTTGATTTGACTACTTGTGTCCATTAGCACCATTCTGTTTAAGCCACCAATTATAGCCTTCTAATTGTCCCTCCTATCTTTTCCTGTCAGGATTCATATTACATAGTACAAAACATTACAGCTATTTTGAGCAAAAAAGAATTTAATAAAGGTAGACTTACTCAGATATACATTTATTGTTGAATGATGGGAAGTTAGGGAGTCTGATACTTGACCATATTTGTGGGCGTGCAGTGTGTACTATATACAGGACTACCTAATGAGCCTTTAAACCATTTTTTATGAAAATTTCCCTACACTTTAAACACTAATTTCTTAATTTGAAATCTCAAATTAGATGTAGATAAAGCTGTAAACAAAACTAATAAACATCTGTTAAGTCAGTTTAAATATTTTAGTTGTTAGTCTGTTTATTTTTTTATTTATTTATTTTTATTTTTTTATTTATTTATTTTTGTGTCACCAAGGATCAAACTCACAACCTCACACTTGCCAGGCAGGCGCTTAGGCCACTGAGCTACATCCCCCGCCCTTAGTTGTCATTTTAATGCTGCTTTTAAAACGGTACTTTTAAGTATGTACCGTGTATCAGATAATTTTACAGCAACTTACAATTTTCTGCAGTGCTTCTTGAGACAGTGTTAATATTATAGCCTCTGTTGTCATGGAAACAAGTCTCTGAAGGCAGCCTCAGAGGCTAATGATTCCGTAGTGTTGCTATGGTTAGAAACAACTGAGACTGTTGCTAGTCACATGATCAAGATTTTAAAAAACAACCAAAAACCTCTTTGGACCTGATCTAATTGAGTAATATAAAACAGGATAAGGATGATGGCATGATAGTCATTATTGTCTAATCATCCAAGAGTTTTCAAGTTTAAAATGCTATTCTGAATTTCTTTTCTGTAATAACTCAAATATAATGGTTCTTGAATATTGCTGCCTTACTATTTATATTTTACATATGTATATTACTGTATTTGACGTTTTTGAATTTAGAGTCATATACAACTCCCCAGCATTTTATGGTGTTCTTAATCTGGTGCTCAAATCATTCTTTTGTCTCTTAATTTTACTCTAAGATCTAATATCTGTGCCATTTCTCATCAGTCTACCTTCATTTGATTATATATATTTAGAGATGTTTGTTTCAAGTGAAATTATATGAATTCTTTTGTTGTTCTGTAAGTCTTTGTTACCAGAATTGTTTATTATTTGTGTCTTGGAAATTGTGTGTGCTGACATGGCCTTTGTTTTTTAAGTATTTGCCTTCCTTAAGGAAGAGGCATAGGAATATGTTCTTTTGCAAAGAACTTAGTGCCCTATAGAGAGTAGGATGGGTTTAGATGGTGCTAGTTGTTTTAGGAATTTTAAAAATAGTACTCAGTTCCTTATCTAAAGAAGATAGATTCCAGAGGGAGCTCAGAGACAGAAGGTGACAATGAGATTTAAATGTAAAATGAAGGATTATAGTTGATCAAAAAGGGTTTTGGAGAACTTCTAGTGAAAAAAATTCCTTGTGCTTGGCCTTGAAATTTATATAAGCATGCAGGTTTTCCTTATTCTTATGTAAAATACCTATCAGCTAATATACTATTAGCATTGGAGACCACTATTAAGAAAATAATATTTTGTGACATTTTCAAGCATTTAAAAAATAAACTGATTATGGTGTTCTAACAAAAACAACAAAGACCCACAATGAAACTTTATATATACAGAGCCCCCTCCAAATATGTACACATTCCAGAAAAAGAAAAATTTGTGTAAATATTTTAATACTATTTTGAGACATCATGAGATTGATACAAGTTACCGTGATCTCTACAGTTACAAGAGGTGCTCAAAGTGGTGGCCATTAGCTTCCAGACATTAGAGTGGCAGACTGCTACTTGGTAACCTTGGTCATTGAGATTGCTCCACGTGCATTTTTAATTTCTTCTCTAAGGGCTGGCACTGTGGTAGGTTTCCTGCAGTATATGACATCTTCTGCAGTCCCCCTTATGAGGGTAGTATCTGTTGAAAAAGCATCATACTGTTTTTCTCTTCCCAAAGTGTATGTACATTTGTTTCAGCAGACTCTATATATTCAGGAATTTAGACATCCATTAATCCTTCTTCGATGAACTGTAACTGTGATAATTGCCAAATGATTTTCTGATTCTGTCATCTTTTTTTTTTAGTTAGAATTTCATTGTAAGAAATGCTTTTGCTTTTCTCCATATATTTCTTCATGTATGTATTTATATCAGTGTGGACTCTTGGATTCCCATTTTATTTATTGGGTTTTATGCCTATAATTGTTTATTTTGAGACTCAGATTGTGTTCTCAATTTGAACAGTGACAGCCCTTCAAACTCACTTCTGCGTCTTTGTGATACCCCTATTTGAGCACTTTATTTTCTAACATAGAAAAGCATTTTCCAGCAAGGTGTCTGAACTCATTCAACTAGTTGAGCTTCAGCACTGAAATAAGCCATTTTAGCCAAGGAATTCTGCTTTTTAAAGAATTAGAATCAAGGCCTGGGTGCTAGATGCGTTCTTGCTTCAGAGGTATGTATTCCCAGTTCCTCTAGGTGGCAGAGATAGGAAGTGCACGTGAGCAGTGATTTGTGTGTGTGTATTCATGTATGTATTTATGTCTTAAAATGTTTGTTTTTGTATCCCTGTATATTAAAAATCATGTGTCTATATCAGTACTTCAAATTCTAGTCTAATGCTGTGTTCTAGTTTTTTCCCTTTTTGTATTTATATCTCCCTTTTCTGAAATGAGGAACCTTGCTCACTTTATCCTTTACATATGTATTAGTTTAAAACCCTCCATATATAAACATCTCTTATCACCGTTACTGCCCTATATGACCATCTTCCTTACTCTGGTCAGAATAAATACCCTTTTATTCTGCTGAGGGCCCCAAACCTCATACCAGGCTATTGCTTCTACCACTTAGATACTCTTCATCTCGTCTCAGTTCCAGCAGCACACATCAAGCTGCTGACACTGCTCTTCATACATAGACACCCTCCTTACCCTGGTCAAGCTCCAACAGTCTGTGCCAGGTTTCTGTCTTCCCCTCCCTCCACACAGATGTTTTCCTTATGGTACTTCAATTTCAACCATATGCACTTTTCTGTTCAAGAAGTTGTTGCCTATACCAGCATGATTGTATTTTACCATATTATTTTCTAAGTCTTTATTTCTCTCTGTTATACCAGCAAAGCTTCTAGAATTGACCTTAATGTATGAAGTAGGGATCATTGATTCATTTGATTTTGTGTGTATCTAGTTGATCCAACAATAATCCTTTCAAAACTGCTCTTTTTGCATGGTTTATTATAAAAGATCATTTCCAAGTAAGTATGTTGTTCATTAATTTTATGTTTATATTATGGAATTCAGAAATTTTCTACAGAAAAAATATATAAATGGTGGTTGAAGTGATGTTTTATGCATAACATATAATTTACTATTTTAGTCATTTTTAAGTATATAATTCAGTGGCATTAAATACATTCACAGTAGCTGCCAGGGATATAGCTCAGTGGTGCAGTGCCTGCCTGGCAAGTGCAAGGTCCTGAGTTCAATTCCTAGTACCCATTAAGAAAATTTTCAACAAGTACATTCACAGTGTTATGCACATATCATCACCGTGTATCTCCAGAGTTATTTCATCATCCCAAAATGGGAACTGGTTAGTAATGAGAACATTAGAGAGAAGGACATCTTATCGCCATCTGTAGTACTAATCTTAACTTCAGTGTTTTCACATAGGTTTTCTTCTAAGTTTCATAATTTTAGATCTTATATTTAGGATGTTGGTCCTATTTAGAGTTAGTTTTTATATATGATGTGAAATAGGGGTCCAACTTCATTCTTTTATGTGTGACTATTTGGTCTCAGCACCTTTGTTGAGATTCCTTACATTTTTTAATAAATCTTGATCAGTAGGCCAAGTTAGTTATAAGAATTTTATTTTGCATTTATCCATTAGGATAAGCTTAGTTTCAAGTTCAGAACTATTTTCTACCTGCTAGTGGTTTCTGTTGGTCCACAATATCCTGTTATCTACTTGATTTTAGTGTTTTTCTTACATACATAAGATGTCATTTGTGTAGCCAATATTTATGAATTAATTCATCTTAGAGGATTATAAAACAAGATACAGATTTTCTGTTTGTTACATGTTTTTAAATATAATTAAATTAGGACAAATGGAATTATTAAACATCAAAGCTTATGAGTTTAAATTATCACTAGAGTTCTCTACATATTTTTCCCATTTTACCAAAATGTATCTGGCATATAATTGACAATCAGTGACTACTGATTGAATTAATGACTGTATAGGCAGTTTTGGGCAGATATTTACTGTCTTTGATACTAAAGATTAATAATACAGAACATTTTATGGATATAAATACAATTTTGAAGTCCTTTGACTCTCATCAGTAGAATTATAAACACATTGTTTGCATGGTGGCAAGTAAAATGACTTTTGGTTCTTCAAAAGGAGTCAAATACATTCCAAATGCTAGAAAATTATTTTGCAGTCTTTCAACAAAACAAGGGTTTTATGTCCAAGATGATTATTATAAATGGCATTTATTATTTTCAAATAGACTTTTAACAAGTAGACTCACCTTTTAACTATAATCTTTATAATGGATGGTATAATTATTTTTAAAAATTCTGGAGAATGTTTTCTCATTTAAAGTAATATATTAAAATTTTACCTATTAATTATATCTGAAAACTGTAATTTATCTTTATGGCACAACATTTTGTTGTTTCCTTTTTATTTTGGTACTTTTCCTGATGTTTTGTCATTGATGATTTTTAGCCAACAGAAGCTGTACCTCCCTCTTCTCCCACTGTCCCTGTGATCCCTGTCCTGCCAGTCCCTGCTGAGAATACTGTCATCCTACCCACCATACCACAGGTTTTTATTAGTTTCTTTTTTCTTTATAAAAATTTCATTTGCTTTTAATATTTGTATTCTTTTAAAACTTAACTGTTTTTTGTTAGTTTGGTGATTTACTTTGGGCTTCAGTTGATATTTTTAGGAAATGAAATGTTTGGGATATAATATATATTGGGTCCAACAATTAACCATTTTTTAGGTACTATATGAAATAAAACACAGCCTAAACTTATCTTCATGAGATTGAGCCTCCTTAAATTTGGTTTCGTACCTTTTGTACTGTATCTCTCTTTAAAGCATTTTTTAAAAATATTTTTGCTTTTGAAAATTTAATTTCTAAAGAGAATGTAAATCATTATACTCTTGATCTCATACTGTATTTATCATTTTATAAAGCACCTTGTTTCCTGGTATGTATTTATCTTGGGAAATACTCATCCTTCTCTCATTTAGATAATGTACTTCACATTTTTCATTAAAAATAATTGATGAGCCAGGGATTTAGCTCAGCGGTATAAGCACCTGCTTGGCAAGCATGCAGTCATGAGTTCGATCCCTGGTACCAAAATAATAATAATAACAATAATTGGTGATATATTGCAGTGATGGCCAACTTTTCAGAGCTTTCAGGGATACTCATGGCATGCGTGCCACAGAATGCTGTTTGTTATTGAAAACTAAAAGGTTCAGCATCACTGGTCTAGAGTATATGATAACTTTTTGTGCTGTCTTTCTGGAAATAAAACTACTTAAAATCATCTTTAAAAAGTTATATGTAATGGTTAATAAATAATAGCTAGATGTCAAAGAAGCTGATCAGTTTTCATTTTCAAAGCTTACTAGTTCCAAGGAGTGTTCTATTAACATCAGTCTTCCTCCCAACAGAGTTACCTGGAATCTAATGGCAATATTAACTCTATTAATGATTTTTGGTGTTAAATATATCAATCTCACTTGAAGTATAAATAAATATGTTCATGGACTTTGCGAAAATTGATCAGCATAAAATCTAAGTAAACATAGTATGTTGCATAAATGCAAGTTCAAAATAAACTACATTGGGAGAAAAAATGAGAAACAAATGTGTTTATTCACATTTTAGTTTCCTTCCTCTACTAAAAATTGAAAACCAGTAGGGACTTCTATATGGAATAGAAATCTAGGAAAAATTGCCAACATTACATTGAGACTTCAGAATTGTGGTAAGCCTGAATTGTAATTAATATTAATACTGCTATATAATGTTACCATTTATGAAAACGTAAGTCTTTATAAGACACCAAGAATTAAATAGATAAATCCAAATTAGGTATTCATTCCATATTTCAGACAAGCAATTGAATTTACAAGTAAAATATATTTGAATGAACAGCTTAAATGTTATAACATCGTAGCATCTTTCCAAATATCTAGGGCTTAGTTATACGAAGTTTTTTAAAAATAGATTTCAGAGTTTACTTTACTCTTTACTTCTTCTATTTTTTAACTATAGTATTAGTTTCCTAGAATCCTTTGCAATTTAAACCATCCTCTTACTTGTTCAGTTGGGACCCTGTCTTTTATACTCCCAGTGTGCCTAACTTAGCATTGCACTACACCTGGAAGTTGTTGAAACATTACATTTCGCCCTATTGTTAAAAATACAGATTTTAGAGTCAGACCTCGGTTGGAATCCAGCGTCAGTGTTTATTAGCTTTTAACTTTGAGTAGTTTATTTAACCAAACCGAGTTTCTGTTTACTAATCTGTAATACTGAAGATTATAGCAGTACTATACCTCAAGTAATTTACCTCAAGTAATTAAGAGGTTAATACAGAACTATGAAACACAGCAACTGGCAAATAACTTACTAATACTATTAGTTGTATGTTATTTCTTTGAGACATTAAGCCAAGAAACAAGTTCTAAAAACAAGCAAGGATGTGTACAGAATAAAAATGTCTATCCTGGCTGGGGATTTAGCTCAGCAGCATAAATGCCTGCCTGGCAAGCACAAGGTTGTGAGTTCAATCCCTGGTATCAAAAAAAAAAAAGTCTATCCTTTTGGTTTTAAATATACTACAAATATCTATGGAGTTCAATAATATTCTCAATTATATTGAGAAACTGATGGATATACCTCATTTTCCAGGATGTATGTTTCTAATTAAGTATAATATATACATTATGAAATTAATATAACTGATTAAAATTTTTGTCCTCAAATGTTGAAATCCACACTTATAGATGTATAATCTAATTTTAACATTTTAAATGGATATAATTTTTCTTCTGAAGATCTACTTTACATTGAAATGCATCAGGGCATAATAGAAGACATAAGGCTTAGAATCTTAAGTCCTGTCTTTGTCTCTCAAATTTACACCCTGCTTGCCAGATTTTGTACTCTTTTCACCTTCTGCAGTATCAGTTATTTGTAGCCAACCATTGTCAAAAAATATTAAATAGAAACTTCCAGAAATAACTTAGAAATTTTGAATAACTTTTACTGTGGGATATTATTATACTTATTCTCTTTCTATTCATCATTGTTCTTAATCTCTTCTGTGGTTAGTTTATGAATTAAATTTTATCATAGGCATATACAGGAAAAAAATTTTTATGGTATTAGCTATGGTTTTAGGCATCCACAGAACATCTTAGAACATATTCATCATGAATAAGAGGGAGCTACTACAAATGCTAAAATGAATGACGCCTATAAAAGAGGAGAGGTTTGATTTGGCTCACAATTTCAGGAGATTCAGTCTGTGGTTTCTCTGTCTCAATGGCAAAAACATCATGGCAGAAGAACATGGTGTAGAAAGATTGCTAAGTTTATGGCATCTGGGAAGGAGAGCAGGGGAACGTTGCCAGAGAGAAAGGGTTAGGGATCATATATACCATAGAACCTAAGGTCATGTTTCCATGACCATGGAGACACACCCAGAGGTGTACACTGCTAATCTCCCAGGTGGCTCCCAAGTCAATCAAGTTGACAGTCCACATTAACTGTCACAATGAATAAAATGTTGTTGTCTTCTAAGATAAGTTAGGTAACTCCCACATAACATGAAAATGCAATAGAGGTACATGTCTAGCACAGAGCAGCCTGTTGCCCTGGATCTTCCAGAGTTCACAAAATAGCTAAGTGGTGATTCTGAAATTATTGGATCACTAGTATTGTTTAACAGATGACTTGATATATTTTCATTTTATAGGCAATATTAAATAAAAATAGCATCCTTTGGATTATCTAGATGAGCTTTTTAAAATTGGCTATACTAACACTTGATTGCAGTACCCTCATAGTATTTGTTTTGCTTTTATTCTGTTTACTTTCTGAAGCATTTTGTTTGCTTGTTTTGTATTATTTTATTTTTAAATAATTTCCACTTATACATAGTGGCAAAATAGTAAAAAGATGTCTCATACCTTTAAGCAGCTCTCTTGTTAATATTTTTTGCGAATTATTTAGAAATGCAGCGCCGGGCGTGGTGGCTCATGCCTGTAATCCCAGCACTCAGGAGGCTGAGGCAGGAGGATCATTGTAAGTTGGAGACTAGCCTGGGCTACAAGGTGAGCCCAAAGCCAGCCTGAACTGCGTACCCTGTCTCATAAAGACCACCAAATAAAAATAAAAAAAAGGAAAAGAAAAGAAAAGCAAGCTCATGTTCCTTTACCCTTAAAACTAGTATCTTATAGTACTACTTTTTTCTAAGAACAAAAATACTACCACTATACAGTGAACTAAATTGGGAAATTAACATGACTATAATGCTGTTATCTGATCTACAAACCTTAATTATATTTAACAATTGTCCCATTAATGCTCTTTATAGAAAAAAAATGAAAACAGAAAAACAACAAATCCTTTGGCTGTTTTAATACCACATGTGCATTTAATTTTCATGATAGTCTCCTTTAATCTGTAATAGTTCAGTAGTCTTTTATCATGAGTGTGGGAAAAACAACAGGCTACTTTTTGTGTAGAATAACTTCTCAATTTGTATTCAGTGCATTTTCTTAAGATTTTGAAGTCACAATTTTATGAAATTCTTTTATTGTGGTAAAACCCATGTAACATAAAATGTAGTTGTGTTAAAATTCATCAATATTGTTCTACAGCCATCACTGTCATCTATCACCAAAACTCTTGACACTCTGTTCTCCATTAAACAGTAATTTTCCATTTTTCTTCCTCCAGCCCACAGCATCTACCATCTACTTTATGTCCTCTGATTTTGACTAGTCTAATTACTTCATACAAGTGGGTGGGTGGGGAGAGGCTGGGTTATTTCACTTAGCATTATGTTCTAAAGGTTTAAACGTCTTGTAGAGTATACGCCAGACTCTCAATCTTGAAAGCTGAATAGTTCCATATTTCACACACAGAGTTTTCTATACATCCATTTGTATATCAAAGACATTTGGATTGCATCCACATTTTAGTGATTATAAATAATGCTGCTCTGAGCAGAAGTGTAAAATATCTGTCTTCAGGGCTCTGCTTTTAATTGGGGTTTTGGTTTTTGTTTTCGTTTTTTGTGGCACCTGGGATTGAACTTGTGACCTTGCGCTTGCCAGGCAGG
Organism: Cuniculus paca; assembly: GCA_004365215.1. Lineage (NCBI taxonomy): Eukaryota > Metazoa > Chordata > Mammalia > Rodentia > Cuniculidae > Cuniculus > Cuniculus paca. The sequence goes on along the minus strand of RJWT010000746.1, from coordinate 9,787 downwards.
CGCTTACACCACTGAGCTAAATCCCCAGCCCAATTGGGGTTTGTACCTAGAGGTAGAAGTCCTTTATCGTGTGGTGTGTGTTATGTTATGTTATGTTATGTTATGTTATGTTATGTTATGTTATGTTTTATTGCGTTGGGTTGTGTGATGTGATGTGATGACTGGGAATTCAACCCAGGGTCTCATATAGGCAGTGGTCGGTAAGCACTCTACCACTGAGCTACATCCCCAGCTCTATTTATTTTGAGACACAGGGTCTTGCTGAGTTGCTCAGGCTGTCCTTAAACTTAGAATCCTCCTTCCTCAGCTTCCTTAGTAGTTGTAATTACAGGTGGGAACCACTGCTCCTGGTTATTTTTATTAAGGAACCACCATACTGTTTTCAGGAATACTTCTATCATTTTATATTCCCACCACAGGTGCACAAAGATTCTAATTTTTCCACATCCTCAACAATACTTTTTTTTCTGCTTCCTGACAATATCCAGCCTTTTAGGTGTGAAATCAAAATTGTTTTTATTTCATTTCCCTAATAATTAGTAATTTGGAACATATTTTCATTTTCTTATTGAATACATATACATATATATCTTTTTTCAAAAAATATTTTTGTCCATTTTAAAATTTTTTGTTGTTAAATTTTAGTTTTGTGTGTGTGTGTGTGTGTGTGTGTATTCCAGATATCAGTCTCTTCTCTTATCAGAGATAATTAACAATTATTTCCTTCTGTGGATATCCCTTTTATTCTATTGATAATGTCTTTGACGCCAAAAAAAAATTAATTTTTATGAAGTGTAGTTTGTCAGTTTTTTTCTTTTGTTGCCTGTGCTTTTATGTCATACTAAAGAAATTACTGCCAAATGCATTCTTCTCAAGTTTTACCCTGGGCCAGGGATATACCTCAGTGGCAAAAGCACCTACCTGGCAAGCGCAAGGTCCTGAGTTCAATTCCTGGTACCATTAAAATAAAGTACAGCTTTTACCCTGTCTTCTTCTAAGAGTTTTATAGTTTGAAATCTTGCATGTAGATAGTATACATTTTAAATAAATTTTGTGTATGATGTTTATTTCTGCTTTTGATTTTCTTCCATTGGTCCGTAGCATGTCGTTGTGCCAGTACTACACTCTTTTGATTACTATATATATGTATTAAGTTTTGAAAATCAGGAGATAAGAGTCCTCCAGTTTAATTCTTTTTCAGGATTATTTTGGCTAGAGTCCCATGACATCCCATCTAAATTTTAGAATGTGTATTTTCTGTTTCTTTTAAAATATCATTGGGTTGTGATAGGAATGGTATTAAATATGTCTGTTACTTTGGATAGCACTGATTTAAAAATTGTGTCTTCCAATCCATAAACATAGGTGTCTTCTCATGTTTTTAATTTCTTTCTGAAATGTTTGGTGATTTTCATTGTGTAAGTCTTTTACCTCCTTGATTAATTCCAAAGTACTCTTTGTGATGCTACTGCAAACAGAATAGCTAGTTTTCTTTTTAGATTGTTCATCATTAATAGATGTGCAACTGGTTTTTGTGTATTGATTTTGTATCCTGTGCAACTTTGCTGAATTTGTTAGCTTTAGCAGTCTTTTGTGGATGTTTTAGACTCTCCTACATGTGAGATAAATTCACCTATAAACACAGATCATTTTGCTTCTTCAGTTGCACTTTGAGTTTTTTATTTCCTTTGCTTGCTTGATTACTCTGGCTCCAATTTCAATATTCCACTGGTGTTGTGTTACATACAAGCGATAAAAACAAGTATCTTACCCTTTTTTCTAATCTTAAAGGAAAAACTCAGTTTTTCACCACTAAGTATGATACTCAGTATAAGAGGTATGTCCACAGAATTCGACTTTTGCTGTGAAATATATGAAAATACATGGCTTTATGTTGACATAGTTGTCCTAGTTCTAATTTGCTGAGCATTTCATCTGACAATGTGTTTTGTCAAATGCTTTTTCTTCATCAGTTGAAATGATGATGTGTTTTTCAGTCTGTTAATATGTTGATTATTTTTGTATATTGAGCTATCTTGAATTCTAGTAAGCAATCTCACTTGCTCATGATGTATAAACTTGATACGCTGCTGGATTGTGTATGCTAGTGTTTTATTGTGGATTTTTGCATCAGTGTTCATAAGAGATGTTGTCCTGTAATTTGTTGTTTCTAGTAGTATCTTTGTCTGGCTTTGGAATCAGGGTAGTGCTAGCCTCATAAAGTGAATATGAAAGTATTCTCTACTCTTCAATTTTTAAAGATAAAGATGGATGTTCTTTAAATGCTTGGTAGAATTCACCCCATCCAAAATCTTATCTGTCAGGAGAGTTTTAAGTTACTGACTCCATCTCTTTACTAATCTATTCATATTTTCTCTTAATGGTTTAGTCTTGATAGATTTTATATTTATAGAAGTTTTCTATTTCATCTAGGTTGGCATATTCTTGCTTGTTCTTAGTATACTTAGAATATTTTCTATTTCTCTAGAATTTGTGGTAATGTCCTTGCTTTCATTTCTCATCTTAGTAATTTGAATCTTTTCTCATTCCATCTAGCTAAGGACTTGGCAGTTTTGTTGATCTTTATAAGCATGTAGCTTTTGTTTTTATTTTCTGTATTGAATTTTTTTGTGCAATCAGCTTTTCTTTCTGGTAGATTTGTGAATAGCTTGTTCTCCTTTTTGTAGTTCTTAAATTGTAATGTTTTGTTATTGATTTTAATGTTGTGTTTGGAGAATAAATTTCAACCTAGTCACTGCTTTTTCTGAGTTTTTTCCTTACAAATTTTCATATTTTTTTTCATTTTCATTCATTTTATAAGTATTTTCTAATTTTCTTTGTGATTTCCTCTATGGTACATTGGTTGCTTAAGAATGTGTTGTTTGAGTTCCACAAATTAGTGAATTTTCCTGTTTTTCTTTTATTGACTCTTGACTTCATCTTGCTGTTGTCTGTGAAGATAGTTTGCATACAAGTGAAGATACTTGTCATTTTTAATCTATTGAGGCTCATCTTGTGAGCTGTGATCTATCTTGGAAATTGTCTCATGTGAAGTTGGGAAAAATGAGTATTCTGTTATTAGATAGGATATTGTGTATGTTCCTGTTAGATCTACTTGATTTATTGTGTTGTTCATCTCCACTATTTCCTTATTTCTCTTCTGTCTGATTGTGCTGTCCATCATAGAGAGTGGGGTGTTCAAGGCTCCAAATATTATTTTAGAACTGTTCCTCCCTTCAGTATTGCCAGTGTTTGCATCTTATTTTCATGGGTTGTTATTACCTGTACAGATGTTTATAGTTATTACATATTTCTAAATTCCTTTTAAAATTATCTTTAATGTCTTTTTTGTTTTGTTTTGTTTTTTCCTTTACAGTACTCAGAATTGAAGCTAGGGGGGCTGTACAGCTAAGTTACATCCCCAACCCTGTTTATTTTTTACATTGAGGCAATTTCTCACTAAATTGCCTAGGTTGGCCTGAAACTTGCAATCTACTGTCTCAGCTTCTTCATTTTCAGCATACCTATATCTTTCAATCTGAGGCAAATCTCTTACAGCATTTAGTTGGATTGTTTTTTTAAATCCACACTGCTAGCCAACATTTGTCTTTTCATTGAAGAGTTCAGTTCATTTACATTTAACATAATAAGGAAGGACTTTTGTCATTCTGTTGCATATTTTTTATATGCCTTGTAGCTTTTTTTGTATCTCAATTCTTGTACTACGCTTTTTTTTTTTTTTAATGACCAGGATATATTTATTGAGAGAAAGAAAGCTTCTGTCCAAGAGAGAGACAGAAGGGGTCCCAAGTGGGTTGCCAAAGACTGGCTTTTCTAGGGACTTTTATACAGTAAAACCATGAGGTGAGGTGGGTCCAAGATGGGGAAAACCTGGGAACTCGCAAGGCAAAAGGGCATGAAGTGGGACAGAACTATGATCAACCAATAAGATTAATTGTTAGGTAAAATTGACCAAATAAGGGACGAATAGGGAAGCAAGTCATGTAGCAAGCGAGCATTCTTAAGGATCAGTGACTTCCTATACCTATTTAGGATGTCAATCCCTGATGTTTCTACTTAGGGTGTGGTTGTATTTGTTTTGCCTTGTCTTTCCTCAACTCTTGCTGTTTAATTTCTTTGTAAGTAAAGTTGATGATTACATGTTACCTGTTCTATTACCTACTGTCCTACTTAAGATTCTTAAGGTCGGGCCGGGGATCTAGCTCAGCGGCCTAAGCTCCCGCCTGGCAAGCGCAAGGTCGTGAGTTCAGTCCCCAGTGCCAAAAAAAAAAGATTCTTAAGGTTTTTAAACTGGCCAGATTAGCTGTTTTCAGTTTTCTTGTCCTTTACTTCCGCAACCTAAAAACACATATTTTCCACAGTCAACTTTTCTATGTTTCATCTTTTTGAAGCAGCCTATTCTTTAGCTTTGTTGGAAAGATAGCTTTAGGTTTAGTGTTAGGATACTTAGTCTTTTTCAGTTATAAGTATCATACCTTCCACACCTATTGGAATTTCTTTCCCTCCTTCATCAAATTGGAGAGGTAATAGTACTACTTTATCAGATATCATTTCTATATTTTGTTACATGGGAAATTGGAATATCTCAAATTAGTAAAGTATAATTTATTTAAAGATATTTTAATTACTCATGAGCTCAATCACTCTAGAATATTTTTATATTTTAGTTGACTAACTTGAGGCATTTGTATCCTTTTGTTTCTTGAGCTTCATTTCTGTAGGCTGTTATTTTGAACTATCTTTATGATACATCTTTTTCAAATTGCTAGGTGTGTTTCATCACTGTAACATTAGGTTTGATTAATCTTTAACATGAAAATTTATGGATTTTGTCCAGTTTCAAGTTTCCTATAGCTTCTCTTCAAGTATGATCAGTCACTCATTTTAATTTTGAGCTACATGTACAAATCTGTTATACATGAATTGCTTATCTAATGTTCAAGTCAAAATAAAGTCAGTTTTATCTTTATTCTGTACTGAAATTTAAACAGTAAAATCACTTGTATGGTTTGAATGCTAATATCCTAATAGCAATCCTAAACCATAGCATCTCAAAATTGCTTTAGCGATTAAGTTCTTATAAACTGAATACTTTTTTTGGACTGTAGTATGATTTCACTTTTTGTTACACAAAAATTCAAAATATTTAAGTGTATACAGTGAGGGCCGGGAATATAGCTCAGCAGCACAGCTCGTGCCTGGCAAGCACGAGGTAGTGAGTTTGATTCCCAGTACCAAAAAAAAGAAAAGTATACAGTGAGCTCTGTATAAACATATCAACCAGCTACAGGTCAACTAATGGTCACTCTTAGTTGATTCATAGCACCTACTACTACCAAACCTCCCAGTTTTACTTTGAGTATGAGACTTTTATATCATTTGTTTGTATATATTTTAATGTTAACAAGACTTTTTAGATGGGTAGAATCAAAAGATAACTTGTATGCAATGAAGGTGAATTAATATAGTGACAGGCAGCTAATGTGGTAATTTTAGTATGAATTAGACTTTGATAATTATTTCCACTATATGGTTGACTTAAATAAGTCAAAGGGATCAAGTGGCTTTCTTATAATATTCAAAGTATTACTTTTGTAACTTTAGACTTGTTCTTTCTTGTTCTCCTATGTAACAGCTTAAGCAAAATACAGTGACCTTCTACCATGAAATTTGTTAATAAAGTGAACATTAAGAGAATGATTTCAAATAATGGTAAAATCACAGCTACCTAAGATCAGTTTTACTTAAATAGCAGTTTTACAAGTAGAATTTTTACTAGGTTGGATTTTCTCTGAATCATGGGTAGACTTATATTTAATGGTAGGATTAAGCATACAGTAAATAGTTAATGTTATGTGTATATCTAACAAAGTATTACTCATTTTTAACCTGCTTCTTTATGTATCTCAAATGCATACTGTATAATTTTTTAACCATGAAGCTGTATTACCTTTAAGCGTTGTATCATATATATAATCATTCAGGTCTAGTACTCTGCTGAGAATACATTATTTGAATTCCCAATATCTGCCTTTTAAAAATACATTTGGAAGACTTTTTTTGAGTTATAATGTTCTTCCTTATACAGCTTTTATATGTAAGTCTAGGAGAATTGTGTTTATAAGCACATCTTCTAAAGTTTGTTTAAGGGATAGTTACCGTTCTTGTTCTTCAAAATGTTGGTTGATATAGTACTTTTTTATTTTTGAGACAGGTTCTCACTCTGTTTTCTAGCCTGGCCTCAACATCCTGAGCTCAAGCAATCCTCCTTCCTCCACCTCTTATACTTAGTACTTTTGTAATCTTGAATATACAGAGGAAATAGTTCCAGAGGAAATTATACGTGTTTTCTGGGATTTCTCATTTATTATGAATTAAATTTTCTTTTTCAGTATCTCCACATATAAATCACTTCTAACTTAATTAGAAAACCAAGTTTTTTTCATTTCAAACTTAATTAAATGTACATTATTCTGTTTGTTTTTCATGCTGTAACAAGCCATTATTCTCTCAGTGGTCTGGAATAACAATGGAGAGCAATAATTTAAGCCAAAAATTAAGTTTTTTCTGGGTAGCAAAATGATTGAAATATTTATAGGATGCTTAGAAATAAAAAACCTGGATATCTACAGAAGAGTTGTTTTTTGTTATACCAAAATATTGTTGAATGTTATGAGAAGGCTATGGTAAGCTTCTTTATAAATCTTAAAATTTTAGCATAATTAGCAATTTGCTCTTCAAGAGCAAATCTAATATATCTGCTTATATCTATTTTTTTCCCTTGGTGCTAGAAACTGTATGATTTAACATATATAAAGCCCATATAAAATTATAACTTAAAGAAATAGCAAATCTTTCATACAATTCAAACATTAATATACATACTTTGATTTTCTTGTTAACCTAACACATGTACAATTCTTTCTTTAAAGGCAAATCCTCCTCCGGTACTGGTCAACACAGATAGCTTGGAAACATCAACTTATGTAAGTTCCAGTTCCTCTCCACATTTAATAATTTTGCTTTTCCTGTTCCATTTTTGATACAAAGATCACACCATGATTTTCTCTAATACATTTTACTTAAGGTGTTCTTCCACTATATAGCATACCTATAATTGCTTTCATAAATGAAGGAATACTATCCTGTTTGAATTGCTTTTTTAATACTTACACAAAACAAAAACACTGAAATGGAAATGTATGGTTTAATTTTGAAATTATGATGGTAAACTTTCAGTAAAGACTTTCTCTGGCCAGTAGTAACTTACATAGTAATATATTCAACCATTTTAAAAGTCTAATTGAGTAACTAGATTTTTAGTGAATAGGTTTGTATGTGTGTTTATGTTAAAATAGTTATAAGTTTGTATTTTTAAATTTATTAAATTTACTTTTTAAAAAAGTTCTCTTTGTTTTAAGGGTGAGCAACCAGAAGAGTAGGCATATTTAACAGTTTTCACCTCAAAGGAAAATATTTCTGGAGATAAAGAAATAGTGCCTATCTGTGTTGAGGGGTGTGGGGGGGGGTTATCAAATCATTTTACAGACTATGAAAATCCTTTTTGCTAATTTTAAACTATGATTAATTTCAGACTATACTTTTAAGACTTTTTTTGGCTTTGTATTGTTTGTATTTATATGAGTATAGATGTATCAGATAATCTGAAGATTATAGAAAATTTGAAATAATAAAACAACAGCAAACTATAAAGAGTGTTCCATGCTTTTTCCAGATTCTTTTCATTCACTTGGTCTCTTTCGCACTAAAATAGAATATTTAGTTAAACAGGTTTTTTTGTACTTTCGTTAGCATTTTCTTCACATTTCTATCTCTCATTTTCGTTGTTGAAATACATTTTGTGGAGGGGTAGTCAGTGATTGAATGTTTTGAAACCCTTTTAACTGAAAGTATTGGATGAAAACTTAACAAAATTAGTCTCATGAAGGAAATAAATGCACAGGCATTTTAGGAAAATTGTTGATAAATTGGATGCAAGATTAGTATACCAAGCAAAAAAAGTAAAAATTGTCTGATTTCTAGTCTGTGTGACTTACTGAACAAATACTGAGCAAGATATATTGGGGGCTCTCCAAGGCCACCCCTCCCAAGAGATTTACTAGAAGGACTCCAGAAAATAGTTCATACGTACAGCTAGATAGTGAGAAAGGATCTGGACTCATACAGGCTGTATGACTAAAGGACAGGAAGAAAGGTAGATTGATTCCAGTTACTGCCTCAGAACGTTTTTGTTTTTGTTTTTGTTTTTGTTTTTTCTGGCTATAGTCATCACACTTCCAAAATTAAGTAAGTAATTAATTGAAAAGGCTACATACACATCTTACAAAATTCAGAATACACAAAAGAATTTCTAGTGAGATCTTTCTTCCACCTTTGCTCTTGATCTTTCATCCCTTCACCTAAGGCAAAAGTGGTAGAAGTTACATAATTACCCTTCTCTGAACATTATGTATGCAAGTCTAAATATTGTTTGTAGACTATTGTCATTTAAAATCAATGCCCTAGTGATAATCTGGTAGATATTTTTGTTTGTATATGCAAGTACATAATTAGAATATGTTCATATAAATACAACTGCTTAGAAAGTGTGTTTAGATTATTGCCAAAATGCACTGATTACCCATTTATACTTTAACAAAAATATATTAATGCATTTTTACTCCAAACTGTCACCAAGTTTTAATGAACTTTTATTAACATAATTTTTAAAATGTACTGTCTTAATTGCATTCATGTTACTACATTTTTCTTCTTTCTCGCCTGAAAAAGTTATGTTGAGAAATTCACATATCACAAAATCCACTCTTTTAAAGTATACAGGTCAGTGGATTTTTAAAAATTCACAGTATTGTACCACATTATCACCAGTTTGTAATCCCAGTACATTTTTAATCACCCCATATAGAAACCTCGCATCCATTTATCACTCCCCATTTTGCCCTGTGCCCAGCATCTGGCAATTACTAATCTACTTTCAGTCATTTTCTGTCATTTGTCTGTCCTGCATCTTTTATGTAAATAAAATCATACAGTGTATAACTTTTTACATCTGACTTCATTCAGTTAGGTTATTGTTTTAGCATACATCAGTAAATCATTCCCATTTTATTTGCAAATAAGATTCTGTTGTGTGTACATACGATATACCTACTCATCAATTGATGGGCATTACAAATTTTGTGTGGTCATATGTTATTTCCTGTGGGTATATTTGTAAGAATGGAATTGCTGGGTCATATGACAACTATGCTTAATATTCCAAGGATCTGCCAACTGTTTCTTTCAAGTTTGCTATACCATTTTGCATTCCCACCAGGAATGCATGAAATTTCCAGCTTTTTCATACCCTCATCAGTCTTGTTAATCCTCACCAAGGATATTTGTCTTTCATTACAGCCACCTAAATGGTTTGAACGGATACCTCAGTGTGGCTTTTACTGTTGCCTATTAACTAATAAAGCTGAATGAACATCTTTCCATGTGCTTATTGGCTGTGTGTAGATTTTCTTTGGAGAAATATCTATTTAGATCCTTTGCTCATATTTAATTGGGTAGTCTTTCACTATATTTATGCTTTGTATGAGTTCTTTAATTTGAAGACAAGTCCTTTATTGGTACATGATTTGCAAAAATTTCTTCCTGTTATGCCTATTGTATTTTCTCATTCTTGATAATACCTTTTGAAATGCCAAAGTCAAATTTATATATTTTTCTTTTGTCACTTTTAGTATCACTTGGTTTTTGA